>JAECXF010000006.1:0-268938 GCA_018151655.1 Drosophila bocqueti
CACAACAAAATATAATGGCAACAAAAACAGTTAGATTCGATAAGCAACAAGCGGTCCCGGCTATACAGACCGGTATGGACCGCTACATCCAGATTAAGCGCAAGCTTAGTCCACTCAACACGGTTGGTAACAAACCAAAGATCAACCCAAACAAAAAAAACCCCGACCAAACGAGGAGCTCCAATGAAAACCGTTTCTCCATCTTAGCAGAGGCGGACAACAACCAACCAGAGTTGGGGCAGGAGACCCAAAGGAAACCTAAGCCCCCACCTATTTACATAAGGGAAAAGTTCAAGCGCCCTGTTCAACAAAATTGTTGCGCTGGTCGGGGACGAGAATTTCCATGTTGTTCCGCTTATTAAAGGGAACATACACGAAACAAAGGTTCAAACGAAGTCCGAAGAACACTTCCGAGCTGTGTCTAAGTACCTGGAAGACACAAAAATGAACTTTTACACATATCAACTAAAAAGCAGCAAGGGACTGCAAGTTGTGCTAAAAGGTCTGAAATTCAAGAAGCCCTTAAGGCCAGGGGCTTCTGTGCCAAAAATGTTAGCAATATTGTTAACAGAAACAAAAAACCGCAACCACTTTTCAAGGTCGAGCTCGAACCAGATAGCAAAGCCTTAATGAAAAACGAAGTGCACCCGATCTACAAGCTGCAGCTCCTACTGCATCGAAGAATCACCGTGAAAGAACCCCACAAACACAACGGTCCTGTTCAATGCACAAACTGCCAAGAGTATGGACACACCAACCCATACTGCACACTTCGGACGGTCTGCGTAGTCTGCGGAGACTTCCACAACTCCGTAAACTGCCCCGCAAACAAAGAAGACCCCCAAATGAAAAAATGTGGCAACTGTGGAGGAAACCATACGGCAAACTACAGAGGCTGTGCGGTCTACAAGGAGCTGAAGAGTCGCATGCGACGAGCGACAGCTAAGCACCAACAACATACACAAAATGTGATTTACAACTCAAAAAGAACGCCACACGTATTTTTCGCCAAGGCAGCCAGATCATCATTTGGGCAGCTAAATACAACCAAGGGAATCTCCTACGCCGAAGCACTAAGAACAGGCATGGAAAATCCACCCCAGCCTCACTCAGAAAATGCTCAGCAGGTTCCAGGGCAGCCGCAAAGCAAATTGGAATCTATGATGTTCACCATGCAACAAAGTATGATGGAACTTATGTCATTCATGAAAACAACAATGCAAACCCTTGTTCAGAACCAGAACATGGTAATTCAGTTGCTTGTAGCACAACATGACTAACCTACGTATATTCATGTGGAATGCCAACGGCATTTCACGGCATAAACTTGAAATAACTCAATTCCTAAACGTAAATCACATCGACGCCATGCTGCTGGTTGAAACGCACCTCACAGGGAGATATAACTTCCATATAAGAGGTTATACCTTTTACCGCACAGATCATCCGGATGGCAAGGCCCACGGCGGAACGGGCATCTTAATCAGAGAACGCATCAAACACCAATTTCATCAACGGTTTGCAACAAATTACCTGCAAGCCACGTCCATAAAAGTGCATTCAGGAAACGGCAACCTTTGTATTGCCGCTGTCTACTGCCCACCTCGATTTACTATCTCTGAAGGTCAATTCATGAACTTCTACAACACTCTGGGGGATCGCTTCATAGCCGCAGGAGACTACAACGCCAAACACACGCACTGGGGATCACGTCTTGTGACTCCCAAGGGAAAGCAACTGTATAATGCACTTATAAAGGTGAGCAATAGACTGGACTACGTTTCTCCTGGTAGCCCCACATATTGGCCTGCAGACCCAAAAAAGATCCCAGATCTAATTGATTTCGCGGTGACAAAAAACATCCCACGCAATCTAATAAGCGCCATAGCACTACCGGATCTCTCATCTGACCACTCGCCTTTGTTGATAAGCCTTCTTCAAAGCCCAGAAATTGCGGACCACCCCTACAGGCTGACGTCGCACAACACTAACTGGATGAAATACAGAAAGTATGTGAGTTCCCACATTGAGCTAAATCCCCAACTAAATATCGAAGCGGACATCGACTGCTCCTCCTCCGCCCTGGAAGAGGTACTCGTCACAGCAGCCAGGATCTCAACCCCTATACGGAAAGATGGGGAATTTAAGAAGTTCAAAACCAACCTGCAAATCGAACAGCTGGTTCAGGAAAAGAGGCGTCTGCGACGAGCGTGGCAAACCAGCAGATCGCCATGCTCAAAGCAACGTCTTACTGAAGCCACCCGCAATCTAAACCGGGCCCTGAAGCAAGAGGCTGAAAACGAACAACTTAAATATATTGAAAAACTCTCGCCAACTAGTACAAAGCATCCCTTGTGGAGGGCTCACCCAAATCTAAGCTCTCCAATTCAAACCGTCACCCCTATAAGGAATTCTTCAGGGTGCTGGGCCCGCAGCGACAAAGATAGAGCCGAATCATTTGCCTTACATCTCAGAGGCGTCTTCCAGCCGAACCCCGCAGCTAATGATTATGTTTCTCCGCAAATCCACCTCGAAACTGAATCCACGCCAACTACATTTCAGCCGAACGAGATCACAAAAGTCATCAGGGAGCTAAAACCAAAAAAGGCTCCAGGCGGTGACCTAATAACTACAAAAATGATAATGGAACTTCCGTACTGTGCTATCGAGGTCATCTGTAAACTCTTCAATGGAATCATAAGTCTCGGCTACTATCCAAAGAAATGGAAAAAATCAATTATTATAATGATGCCGAAGCCCGGAAAAGATCACACGATTCCTTCATCTTACAGACCAATAAGTTTATTATCATGCCTGTCCAAATTATTCGAGAAATGCCTTCTAACGCGCATAATACCATATATGGGAGCCCACAACATTATCCCAGCCCATCAATTTGGCTTCAGAGAAAAACACGGAACTATAGAGCAAGTAAACAGAATAACATCAGAAATTCGCACAGCCTTCGAACATAGGGAATATTGCAGCGCGATATTCCTCGACGTATCTCAAGCATTCGACCGCGTCTGGCTCAAAGGTCTCATGCATCAAATCAAAACACACTTGCCCGGGTACACTCATAAACTCCTTGAATCCTACCTCTACAATAGAGCCTTCTTGCTCTTGGACTTGCCCTCCGCTCTGTATGAACAGCACGCAGATCCCCCAAGTTAATGAAGTAACGTATCTCGGCATCCACCTCGACAGACGTCTAACATGGCGTAGACATATCGAATGCAAGAAACTGCACCTAAAACTGAAAGCCAGCAGCCTCCACTGGATTATAAACTCACGATCGCCCTTGTGTCTGGACTACAAGGTCCTGCTCTACAACTCCACTCTTAAGCCAATCTGGACGTATGGCTCCCAGCTGTGGGGGAACGCGAGCAGAACCAACATAGACATCATACAGCGAGCCCAATCAAAGATCCTGCGAACTATCACTGGGGCACCATGGTATACTCGTAACCAAAACATCCACAGGGACCTCGGCATTCTCGCAGTAAAAGATGAAATAGACAAGCAAAAAGCGTCCTTAAATGAAAAATTCTCTGCCCACCCAAATCCTCTAGGAAGGTTCTTGACTCGCGTCTCCAGCCGAACCCACTTGCAACGTACAGACCTTCCAACCCAGCCATAATTTGTCAGGGCCACTGTTTCAGTCTACATGACTCCTAGTTAGGTTATAGTATAAGATTTGATACACTTATTGTTAGTCTCGTAAATGAGAAGATTCAATAAATAAAAGCAAAGCATACAAAAAAAAAAAAAAAAAAAAAAATAGCCAGAATGTCTCTGATCACCTCACTAAATTTCTTCGCCTTGTTGACGAAGTTTTTCGCCCTTGGCTTGCCCTGTGGTCCTTCGCTCTCTTAGGTGCGCCCTCGCTCACTTCTTGGGAGCGATTGCGTTTCGCCTGAGAGGGCTGGAGCTCCGCCGGGTTCGCCTTCTGATACGCCTCATACTCCGCGATCTCCGCAATGAATTGGGCCTTATTCTCAGCATCTCAGGGGCCTGTTTTGCTCTCAGCCTCATTCTTGGCAATCTTGCCGAGGATGAAGCGGGTTCTATTAACCCTCGCTCTTCGCTGCTGATGTGTAAGCTGTTTTAGTTTGTTGTCTACGGTGGTGCCCAGCTGAGCCCCACCTTTGTGTTTGGGTTGGGGAGTGCTACTTGCTCTCCCCTCGGGTCGCGATGGAGCCGGGATGTCCTTGCTGGACATCGGCAGCTCATCGTCATCGGTTCCCGATATATGGTGAGTTGCCGAGACCAATCTGTGCCTCAGCAGCTCCTTCTCGTCCTCTTCCGATAAAGTTTGGGGTTTATCCTCTCCCGGGAGTTCCGAAGCACGGTATTTTAAATCCTTATCATTACATAATCGCCCGCGTTGTTCGACCTGGCAAGCGCGTCGGGCCAGAGGGGGTTTGGGGCTTTGAAGAAGGTCGACCGCGGCTTTGCCCCAAAGCCGCGGCAAGGCATCTTACGACCCAGGGTTGCCCGGCCCTGAGAAGGCTCCGTTCAGACACAGCTGGATTAACCCCTCAGCTGCGAACCAAAAGTCAGGGGGCACGGGTCGCTTGACACCCCTGACTTGAGGGGGAGGACGTTTTTAAGACTTTCCCAGGTCTCGGTAGGGAGGAGGAGTCATAGGTGCTAAAGGGTTGGGATTCACGGGAAATTGCCGCTCGTTTTAGCCGTACCGAGGTTCGTTTCCAGGAGGTACCACGCGGAGGACCCTCTCCGAGGAGAAGGTCGTGTCTATCAGATTGATATACACCTACGAACGACGTGATGCACCAGTGGCCCAAGGAATATACATCAGCAAATACTAAGCTGATCTTGCCTTGGTCTGATGCACCCTTACCACCCGTTTGGTTTATAAAAATTTGCTTATTACAATTCTGCTGGTGCGACCAAGAGTGGAAATTGGAGCGGATGCAATTCTGTATGTATAACATGGCAAGGTCAGTGGCCATTGGCCGATATAAAATATTAGGTGTCGTCTAAACCTCCGGCTGTCGAGTGGGCTTCGGCGGGGGACCGCCGAGGGTAAATGCTGAGGCGGTAACTCCCCCCCCTCAGACCATAACGCGGGTATCGTTGTTGTCAACGTAGCAGGTGGAGCGATGGTGGGTGTGAAGGTAGCACGTGGTGTAGCTTCTGATTTGAAAATGGTTGTCTTCTTGGGAAAACAGGCTACGGCGGGTACCACCATCAATAATACTCCGAGCATTGTATATGTCGTCGTCGTGTGGACCGTGGTTCCCCACTGTATTTTACTGATATGTATTTTCCAGGTCCTCCATTTTTAGCTTGTGAATTCCCAATTCGTGGTATATTCCTCTTCATTGTTTATATTTGAGGTATGTCTAGTTTCGGATTGGCTGTGCCCAGCCTGCACTTATAAAGGTGAGCAATAGACTGGACTACGTTTCTCCTGGTAGCCCCACATATTGGCCTGCAGACCCAAAAAAAGATCCCAGATCTAATTGATTTCGCGGTGACAAAAAACATCCCACGCAATCTAATAAGCGCCATAGCACTACCGGATCTCTCATCTGACCACTCGCCTTTGTTGATAAGCCTTCTTCAAAGCCCAGAAATTGCGGACCACCCCTACAGGCTGACGTCGCACAACACTAACTGGATGAAATACAGAAAGTATGTGAGTTCCCACATTGAGCTAAATCCCCAACTAAATATCGAAGCGGACATCGACTGCTCCTCCTCCGCCCTGGAAGAGGTCTCGTCACAGCAGCCAGGATCTCAACCCTATACGGAACGATGGGGAATTTAAGAAGTTCAAAACCAACCTGCAAATCGTACAGCTGGTTCAGGAAAAGAGGCGTCTGCGACGAGCGTGGCAAACCAGCAGATCGCCATGCTCAAAGCAACGTCTTACTGAAGCCACCCGCAATCTAAACCGGGCCCTGAAGCAAGAGGCTGAAAACGAACAACTTAAATATATTGAAAAACTCTCGCCAACTAGTACAAAGCATCCCTTGTGGAGGGCTCACCCAAATCTAAGCTCTCCAATTCAAACCGTCACCCCTATAAGGAATTCTTCAGGGTGCTGGGCCCGCAGCGACAAAGATAGACCCGAATCATTTGCCTTACATCTCAGAGGCGTCTTCCAGCCGAGCCCCGCAGCTAATGATTATGTTTCTCCGCAAATCCACCTCGAAACTGAATCCACGCCAACTACATTTCAGCCGAACGAGATCACAAAAGTCATCAGGGAGCTAAAACCAAAAAAGGCTCCAGGCGGTGACTTAATAACTACAAAAATGATAATGGAACTTCCGTACTGTGCTATCGAGGTCATCTGTAAACTCTTCAATGGAATTATAAGTCTCGGCTACTATCCAAAGAAATGGAAAAAATCAATTATTATAATGATACCGAAGCCCGGAAAAGATCACACGATTCCTTCATCTTACAGACCAATAAGTTTATTATCATGCCTTTCCAAATTATTCGAGAAATGCCTTCTAACGCGCATAATACCATATATGGGAGCCCACAACATTATCCCAGCCCATCAATTTGGCTTTAGAGAAAACACGGAACTATAGAGCAAGTAAACAGAATAACATCAGAAATTCGCACAGCCTTCGAACATAGGGAATATTGCAGCGCGATATTCCTCGACGTATCTCAAGCATTCGACCGCGTCTGGCTCAAAGGTCTCATGCATCAAATCAAAACACACTTGCCCGGGTACACTCATAAACTCCTTTGAATCCTACCTCTACAATAGAGCCTTCGCAGTAAGATGTAACACAACAATTTCCGACAGCTACACCATCGAAGCTGGGGTCCCACAAGGTAGCGCACTTGGGCCAACTTTATTCGTCCTTTACACAGCAGATATTCCCACGAGTCGGTCACTCAACAACATCCATCGCAACAACATCCACCTTCGCCGACGACACTGCGACCCTTAGCCGCTCCAGATGCCCAGTCCGTGCAACAACCCAACTCGCCAACCACCTCGTGGTAGTCGAGAAGTGGCTATCTGACTGGCGTATTAAAATAAACGAACAAAAGTGTAAACACATAACGTTTACCCTTAACAGACAAACTTGCCCTCCGCTCTGTATGAACAGCACGCAGATCCCCCAAGTTAATGAAGTAACGTATCTCGGCATCCACCTCGACAGACGTCTAACATGGCGTAGACATATCGAATGCAAGAAACTGCACCTAAAACTGAAAGCCAGCAGCCTCCACTGGATTATAAACTCACGATCGCCCTTGTGTCTGGACTACAAGGTCCTGCTCTACAACTCCACTCTTAAGCCAATCTGGACGTATGGCTCCCAGCTGTGGGGAACGCGAGCAGAACCAACATAGACATCATACAGCGAGCCCAATCAAAGATCCTGCGAACTATCACTGGGGCACCATGGTATACTCGTAACCAAAACATCCACAGGGACCTCGGCATTCTCGCAGTAAAAGATGAAATAGACAAGCAAAAAAGCGTCCTTAAATGAAAAATTCTCTGCCCACCCAAATCCTCTAGGAAGGTTCTTGACTCGCGTCTCCAGCCGAACCCACTTGCAACGTACAGACCTTCCAACCCAGCCATAATTTGTCAGGGCCACTGTTTCAGTCTACATGACTCCTAGTTAGGTTATAGTATAAGATTTGATACACTTATTGTTAGTCTCGTAAATGAGAAGATTCAATAAATAAAAGCAAAGCATACAAAAAAAAAATAAATAAAAAAAAAATAGCCAGAATGTCTCTGATCACCTCACTAAATTTCTTCGCCTTGTTGACGAAGTTTTTCGCCCTTGGCTTGCCCTGTGGTCCTTCGCTCTCTTAGGTGCGCCCTCGCTCACTTCTTGGGAGCGATTGCGTTTCGCCTGAGAGGGCTGGAGCTCCGCCGGGTTCGCCTTCTGATACGCCTCATACTCCGCGATCTCCGCAATGAATTGGGCCTTATTCTCAGCATCTCAGGGGCCTGTTTTGCTCTCAGCCTCATTCTTGGCAATCTTGCCGAGGATGAAGCGGGTTCTATTAACCCTCGCTCTTCGCTGCTGATGTGTAAGCTGTTTTAGTTTGTTGTCTACGGTGGTGCCCAGCTGAGCCCCACCTTTGTGTTTGGGTTGGGGAGTGCTACTTGCTCTCCCCTCGGGTCGCGATGGAGCCGGGATGTCCTTGCTGGACATCGGCAGCTCATCGTCATCGGTTCCCGATATATGGTGAGTTGCCGAGACCAATCTGTGCCTCAGCAGCTCCTTCTCGTCCTCTTCCGATAAAGTTTGGGGTTTATCCTCTCCCGGGAGTTCCGAAGCACGGTATTTTAAATCCTTATCATTACATAATCGCCCGCGTTGTTCGACCTGGCAAGCGCGTCGGGCCAGAGGGGGTTTGGGGCTTTTGAAGAAGGTCGACCGCGGCTTTGCCCCCAAAGCCGCGGCAAGGCATCTTACGACCCAGGGTTGCCCGGCCCTGAGAAGGCTCCGTTCAGACACAGCTGGATTAACCCCTCAGCTGCGAACCAAAAGTCAGGGGGCACGGGTCGCTTGACACCCCTGACTTGAGGGGGAGGACGTTTTTAAGACTTTCCCAGGTCTCGGTAGGGAGGAGGAGTCATAGGTGCTAAAGGGTTGGGATTCACGGGAAATTGCCGCTCGTTTTAGCCGTACCGAGGTTCGTTTCAAGGAGGTACCACGCGGAGGACCCTCTCCGAGGAGAAGGTGGTGTCTATCAGATTGATATACACCTATGAACGACGTGATGCACCAGTGGCCCAAGGAATATACATCAGCAAATACTAAGCTGATCTTGCCTTGGTCTGATGCACCCTTACCACCCGTTTGGTTTATAAAAATTTGCTTATTACAATTCTGCTGGTGCGACCAAGAGTGGAAATTGGAGCGGATGCAATTCTGTATGTATAACATGGCAAGGTCAGTGGCCATTGGCCGATATAAAATATTAGGTGTCGTCTAAAACCTCCGGCTGTCGAGTGGGCTTCGGCGGGGGACCGCCGAGGGTAAATGCTGAGGCGGTAACTCCTCCCCCTCAGACCATAACGCGGGTATCGTTGTTGTCAACGTAGCAGGTGGAGCGATGGTGGGTGTGAAGGTAGCACGTGGTGTAGCTTCTGATTTGAAAATGGTTGTCTTCTTGGGGAAACAGGCTACGGCGGGTACCACCATCAATAATACCCGAGCATTGTATATGTCGTCGTCGTGTGGACCGTGGTTCCCCACTGTATTTTACTGATATGTATTTTCCAGGTCCTCCATTTTTAGCTTGTGAATTTCCAATTCGTGGTATATTCCTCTTCATTGTTTATATTTGAGGTATGTCTAGTTTCGGATTGGCTGTGCCCAGCCTGCACTTATAAAGGTGAGCAATAGACTGGACTACGTTTCTCCTGGTAGCCCCACATATTGGCCTGCAGACCCAAAAAAGATCCCAGATCTAATTGATTTCGCGGTGACAAAAAACATCCCACGCAATCTAATAAGCGCCATAGCACTACCGGATCTCTCATCTGACCACTCGCCTTTGTTGATAAGCCTTCTTCAAAGCCCAGAAATTGCGGACCACCCCTACAGGCTGACGTCGCACAACACTAACTGGATGAAATACAGAAAGTATGTGAGTTCCCACATTGAGCTAAATCCCCAACTAAATATCGAAGCGGACATCGACTGCTCCTCCTCCGCCCTGGAAGAGGTCTCGTCACAGCAGCCAGGATCTCAACCCCTATACGGAACGATGGGGAATTTAAGAAGTTCAAAACCAACCTGCAAATCGTACAGCTGGTTCAGGAAAAGAGGCGTCTGCGACGAGCGTGGCAAACCAGCAGATCGCCATGCTCAAAGCAACGTCTTACTGAAGCCACCCGCAATCTAAACCGGGCCCTGAAGCAAGAGGCTGAAAACGAACAACTTAAATATATTGAAAAACTCTCGCCAACTAGTACAAAGCATCCCTTGTGGAGGGCTCACCGAAATCTAAGCTCTCCAATTCAAACCGTCACCCCTATAAGGAATTCTTCAGGGTGCTGGGCCCGCAGCGACAAAGATAGACCCGAATCATTTGCCTTACATCTCAGAGGCGTTTTCCAGCCGAACCCCGCAGCTAATGATTATGTTTCTCCGCAAATCCACCTCGAAACTGAATCCACGCCAACTACATTTCAGCCGAACGAGATCACAAAAGTCATCAGGGAGCTAAAACCAAAAAAGGCTCCAGGCGGTGACCTAATAACTACAAAAATGATAATGGAACTTCCGTACTGTGCTATCGAGGTCATCTGTAAACTCTTCAATGGAATTATAAGTCTCGGCTACTATCCAAAGAAATGGAAAAAATCAATTATTATAATGATACCGAAGCCCGGAAAAGATCACACGATTCCTTCATCTTACAGACCAATAAGTTTATTATCATGCCTGTCCAAATTATTCGAGAAATGCCTTCTAACGCGCATAATACCATATATGGGAGCCCACAACATTATCCCAGCCCATCAATTTGGCTTTAGAGAAAAACACGGAACTATAGAGCAAGTAAACAGAATAACATCAGAAATTCGCACAGCCTTCGAACATAGGGAATATTGCAGCGCGATATTCCTCGACGTATCTCAAGCATTCGACCGCGTCTGGCTCAAAGGTCTCATGCATCAAATCAAAACACACTTGCCCGGGTAAACTCATAAACTCCTTGAATCCTACCTCTACAATAGAGCCTTCGCAGTAAGATGTAACACAACAATTTCCGACAGCTACACCATCGAAGCTGGGGTCCCACAAGGTAGCGCACTTGGGCCAACTTTATTCGTCCTTTACACAGCAGATATTCCCACGAGTGACCGACTAACAACATCCACCTTCGCCGACGACACTGCGATCCTTAGCCGCTCCAGATGCCCAGTCCGTGCAACAACCCAACTCGCCAACCACCTCGTGGTAGTCGAGAAGTGGCTATCTGACTGGCGTATTAAAATAAACGAACAAAAGTGTAAACACATAACGTTTACCCTTAACAGACAAACTTGCCCTCCGCTCTGTATGAACAGCACGCAGATCCCCCAAGTTAATGAAGTAACGTATCTCGGCATCCACCTCGACAGACGTCTAACATGGCGTAGACATATCGAATGCAAGAAACTGCACCTAAAACTGAAAGCCAGCAGCCTCCACTGGATTATAAACTCACGATCGCCCTTGTGTCTGGACTACAAGGTCCTGCTCTACAACTCCACTCTTAAGCCAATCTGGACGTATGGCTCCCAGCTGTGGGGAACGCGAGCAGAACCAACATAGACATCATACAGCGAGCCCAATCAAAGATCCTGCGAACTATCACTGGGGCACCATGGTATACTCGTAACCAAAACATCCACAGGGACCTCGGCATTCTCGCAGTAAAAGATGAAATAGACAAGCAAAAAGCGTCCTTAAATGAAAAATTCTCTGCCCACCCAAATCCTCTAGGAAGGTTCTTGACTCGCGTCTCCAGCCGAACCCACTTGCAACGTACAGACCTTCCAACCCAGCCATAATTTGTCAGGGCCACTGTTTCAGTCTACATGACTCCTAGTTAGGTTATAGTATAAGATTTGATACACTTATTGTTAGTCTCGTAAATGAGAAGATTCAATAAATAAAAGCAAAGCATACAAAAAAAAATAAATAAAAAAAAATAGCCAGAATGTCTCTGATCACCTCACTAAATTTCTTCGCCTTGTTGACGAAGTTTTTCGCCCTTGGCTTGCCCTGTGGTCCTTCGCTCTCTTAGGTGCGCCCTCGCTCACTTCTTGGGAGCGATTGCGTTTCGCCTGAGAGGGCTGGAGCTCCGCCGGGCTCGCCTTCTGATACGCCTCATACTCCGCGATCTCCGCAATGAATTGGGCCTTATTCTCAGCATCTCAGGGGCCTGTTTTGCTCTCAGCCTCATTCTTGGCAATCTTGCCGAGGATGAAGCGGGTTCTATTAACCCTCGCTCTTCGCTGCTGATGTGTAAGCTGTAAGCTACGGTGGTGCCCAGCTGAGCCCCACCTTTGTGTTTGGGTTGAGGAGTGCTACTTGCTCTCCCCTCGGGTCGCGATGGAGCCGGGATGTCCTTGCTGGACATCGGCAGCTCATCGTCATCGGTTCCCGATATATGGTGAGTTGCCGAGACCAATCTGTGCCTCAGCAGCTCCTTCTCGTCCTCTTCCGATAAAGTTTGGGGTTTATCCTCTCCCGGGAGTTCCGAAGCACGGTATTTTAAATCCTTATCATTACATAATCGCCCGCGTTGTTCGACCTGGCAAGCGCGTCGGGCCAGAGGGGGTTTGGGGCTTTGAAGAAGGTCGACCGCGGCTTTGCCCCAAAGCCGCGGCAAGGCATCTTACGACCCAGGGTTGCCCGGCCCTGAGAAGGCTCCGTTCAGACACAGCTGGATTAACCCCTCAGCTGCGAACCAAAAGTCAGGGGGCACGGGTCGCTTGACACCCCTGACTTGAGGGGAGGACGTTTTTAAGACTTTCCCAGGTCTCGGTAGGGAGGAGGAGTCATAGGTGCTAAAGGGTTGGGATTCACGGGAAATTGCCGCTCGTTTTAGCCGTACCGAGGTTCGTTTCCAGGAGGTACCACGCGGAGGACCCTCTCCGAGGAGAAGGTGGTGTCTATCAGATTGATATACACCTACGAACGACGTAATGCACCAGTGGTCCAAGGAATATACATCAGCAAATACTAAGCTGATCTTGCCTTGGTCTGATGCACCCTTACCACCCGTTTGGTTTATAAAAATTGGCTTATTACAATTCTGCTGGTGCGACCAAGAGTGGAAATTGGAGCGGATGCAATTCTGTATGTATAACATGGCAAGGTCAGTGGCCATTGGCCGATATAAAATATTAGGTGTCGTCTAAACCTCCGGCTGTCGAGTGGGCTTCGGCGGGGGACCGCCGAGGGTAAATGCTGAGGCGGTAACTCCTCCCCCCTCAGACCATAACGCGGGTATCGTTGTTGTCAACGTAGCAGGTGGAGCGATGGTGGGTGTGAAGGTAGCACGTGGTGTAGCTTCTGATTTGAAAATGGTTGTCTTCTTGGGGAAACAGGCTACGGCGGGTACCACCATCAATAATACTCCGAGCATTGTATATGTCGTCGTCGTGTGGACCGTAGTTCCCCACTGTATTTTACTGATATGTATTTTCCAGGTCCTCCATTTTTAGCTTGTGAATTCCCAATTCGTGGTATATTCCTCTTCATTGTTTATATTTGAGGTATGTCTAGTTTCGGATTGGCTGTGCCCAGCCTCTTTGCTTCGTACTGCACATTGTTTATCATTGTCTTGGAATGGCTGAATTTGATCAATATCCATTTAATATTTTATCGAATCCGATATCTGTCTGTAGCTTGACGTTTTGTCCATTGAAAATCGCGATGTAGCAGGCCTCCTGTTCGAAGATCTCCGTGATGAATCCAACGTCCTTCGTCTCGCATTCTGCCTCCTTTCCACTTAACAGTCTTGTAATACCTTTCTCATTTGTTTGGCTTATACTTTGGTCGTTCTCACATATATAACTGTTTCTTATAAACTGACTTTTCTTCTTATAATAATGTGTTTCATTCCCAAGAATCAGCACATAATTTGGAGTTATCACAAATTCTGTGTTGTTCATGGGAAGTGGAATCAATCTTCGTAAGGAAAAAGTTTTCTTTTTGAATATAGGTAATCTAATTGAAAATAGTATATCTGTATTATTAATAATAGCGAGTTACCGCCTCAGCATACGACCTCGGTGGCCCCCCGCCGAAACCCCCTCGTCAGCCAGAGACTTAAGTGTCGCCTCAGCAATTACCCCCGGCCGTCCCCGCCGCGACCCCCTTTGACAATCCGAGTTTTAGATGACATCCACTAGTATTTGGTACCGAACGGCACTTGGAATGCTGAGTCGCTACAAAAATCGGGGTTCACCCGATACCCCTCGACACCACAGAACTGCATCCGCTCTTATTCCACTTTTCGGCCAGATCAGCACTTTAAGTAAACAAATATGTAACAAACAGAGTTGAGAAAAACTAGAGAGTAGAAATAAAGATTCATTCGGAAAATCGAAGGCAAATCGAACAGACGTTTAATTTCTCTAAATAAAATCCAATTTAAGACCAAACTTGAAGACACCCCGCAACTCCCCGCAACTTATATCAACCCACAAGAACCTACTTATCATAACTGGCGCAGTCAGTAGTCCTTTGGCATAAGGACGGATTCAACAGGAAGGAAGGATTCGTGGCGACCAAGGATGTGGAAAATTATTTTAACAATAGCATTGTAAGGAAGAACAGAAAAAACAGTGCGTAGAAAGTTGTGAGTGAAATGGAGGTTTTAAAGAAATAATAAATCGCAATTAAAAGAAAAATAATACAAATGTTACAGCTGTGGAAGAGTAAAAAAAAAAAGAAAAAGTTCGCATTAAAAAAAAAAATAATACGAATTAATGGAAATAATAAGTTAAAATGACAAGGTGAAGTAAGGTAGAAGGGAAGTAATTTAGAAATTTAAATTTGACGAAGAAATTGGAAAAAGCAGAATTCATTATGGAAGAAATAAAAACACGAAATAAAATTTGTTTAAAAAATAAATCAATTTAAAGTTACGATCGACAATAAAATGCACGGGGAAGAAGTTCGGTTCGATCGGACGAATGGTCGGTGGTGGATGATGGCAGGCGGTTCGCGTCGAACGGCTCAAGCCGACGAACGACCGTCGGCAAGCGACATTGGTTGTCAGCGGTTCGATGCAACGAGAAGTTCGAAGAACGATCGTCGGTCGACGTCAGGCCGGACGGAAAAGTTCGATGGTATGAGGCGGTAGGATAACGGTCGTATGTAACGGTTCGATGGAAGCGAACGTTGCATACAAGTACAGGGGCGGATCGAAAAACACCGCGGGGCCTGAAGTAGGGAAATTTAATGAATTTGGGGCTCGTTCGCATGTGTTAAGCAGGACGCTGTGCAAACAGGGTGGCTGCTTAGCGTGAGGACGAGACCAAAAGTAGATAATTAAGAATAGGATAGACATTCACATGTATTAGGCGGCGCACTGTAACGCACAGGGCGGCCGCTTAGCATAGGAATGGATATTCGTACATTGAGAAAAATTAAAATTTTAAATAGAGGAAAATACAACGGAATAAATAAATTTGGAATAAATATCAAAATGAAAAAATTAAAAATAGAAATTACTGCATATGAAGAAATAAATAAAACATGAATAAAGAAAAAAAATTATGCAATCCAGCCATGCACATGTATTGGGCGGCGCACTGTAACGCACAGGGCGGCTGCTTAGCGTAGGTGTGGCTGGGGGATTAAAAAAAAAAAATTTTTTTAATTACTCAGTATGTGAGAGAAAATGGAAACACCGAGGTGCAATGACTGTCCGCATTTGGTTCCGAGGCTGTATCGCACAGCCGACGCGCTAGCTTCAGCATGCAAGGTGGAAAAGTCAAACGGGGATGCCTTAGCAATGACTGTCCGCAATTGGTTGTGAAGCTGTATGGCACAGCTGAACAGCTAGGTTCAGCATGCAGGGTATTTTAAGGAATAAGGTATCGGAAGGGAAAATAATAACAAAAAGTGAAATAATACCCAATAATAAAACAAATAAAACAAGCGACATTTATTTTGAAACCCCATTTTGTTAAAATAATGTTGAATATTGAAGAGTTATTTATGATAATTAATTATAGAAACTCCATTTCACACACGGAGACTTGAGGATTCACAATATAATTTACTCACATAACTGGCATACATATACATATATACACGGATTTACACAATTTTAATTACTATTACTATTACTAATTATTAATAAGACACAATATTAGATAAGGTAACACACACACAAACAAACACACTCGAATATATAGGCAAGCAGAAAGGTAGCTAAGTTAGCAGAAAATGGCAACTACAGGTGTATTAGAAGCGATCAAGGTGATCGATTTGGTAGAGATTATTCCCAAGTATGATGGGGAAGGAGGTAAGCTAGACGGACTTATAGCTGCGGGTATTAGGTTTGATCAAAGGAGAAGAAAGGTCGAATGTAGGACTTATAGCGCTCAGAGCGGTTAGGAGCAAGATAATAGGAGCAGCAGATAGGGTCTTAGACCTAGATAACACAGAATTGAATTGGGACCAGATTAAGAGGATATTAGTTCCCCATTTTAAAGATAAGGCATGACATTGAAAAAGGCGCTGGTGAGCCTTGTTAAGTCTAGCGAGCATTATATACTGTTGAAAGGGAAGAAGATTAAATGGTATGAGGAAATGGTGTAAAATGCCTTTGTGTCAGCGTTAAAAGGTCCGACTATTAGGAATATGGAGGGGCTGCACATAGCTAAAGCTTATGAAATAGCTTGCAGGCTGATCGGCCTGTAATCCTTGGCTTGGATGTGTCTTCTTCTTCCTGGTTTTGGTATAAAGACTACTCTTGCTTCCTTCCACGGAAGTGGTATGTGTGCTGTTTTAATGCATGCTTGGAAGATTGCTTGCAGCCATCTGCCAATGAATGCTTTTGTTGTCTGCAACATTGCTGGTATGATTCCGTCCGGTCCCGGACTTTTGTACTTATCGAAAGAGTCCACCGCCCATTGGATTCTTTCCATGGTGACGATCTCGTCGACTCTTAGCTGGTGTTCCGTCAATTGGCTTTCCTCTGATCGAGTTTCTTCTTTCTGGTTACCTGGGAAATGTGTGTCCAGCAGGATCTCCAGTGTCTCTTCTGCTGACGTACTTCCTGTGCCGTCAGATCTGTTTATAAGAGTGGGGCTTGTATGCCCCTTGGCTAGTATTTTGCTCAACCTATCCGTGTCTTTGATTCCTTCTAGCGATTCGCAGTACGTGCTCCAAGAGTCTTTCTTGGCTGCGTATATCGCTTTTTTGTATTCCTTGTGTATTTCCATATACGGCTGCCAGTCTTTGGTTCCGTAACTTGTATTAAAGGCTTTCCTAGCCTTTTTTCTAAGCTCGCTTAGCTCTCTCCACCATTGCGGATGTCTTTTTGGAGTACGTTACTCTGCACGACTCTTCGTACGCGTTGTTGAGAATATTCGTGAAGTCCTCGACTTCCTTGTCTATTCCCTCCGGGGTGGGTCTTACTTTGACCTTCCTGTTCTTCACCTTTGACTGTACAATCTTTTCATATTTGTTCCAGTCTGTGTTGCGGGGATTGCGCTTCGGTGCCGTCTCGCTGGTCGGCATTGAAATCTCAAAGAATATGTATCTATGGTCTGAAAAAGAGTTTTTTGGCGAAACCCTCCATTTTTCTACCCTGTGGTTTGTGCTCTATTTGGAGCGTTATATCTAGGACCTCCTCCCATCCTTGGAATTCTTCCGTACTCGGAAAAATAAAGGTGGGTGTTTCCCCTTTGTTGCAGATAGTGACATCACGACATATAATATGTTCAAAAAGAGACTCACCCCATTCCTTTGTTTCCTTGCTTCCCCACAGTGTGTGCCTGCATTGGCGTCACACCCGAGGATGAGTGTCGTTTTGGAGTCCTCGGCCCATTGCATCACCCTGACAAACGCTTCAGGGGGTGCCGGTTCATCGTGGGCCATGTATCCGGATGCTATCAGCATGGCTGTCCCATCCGCTGCTTCAAGCCTGGCCACTGCTAGGTCTGAGTGGCTAAGATTGGGATGTAAAAGAGCGTTCAGGTTGTTTTTAATGATTACACCCGCCCTCGGTCTACCTGTTGAGTTTGTGTATAGTGTTGTATATCCTTTTATAGCCACGCCAGAGATTTGGCCGTCCCTGGTCCATGGCTCTTATAAGAGGCCGATGTCGATGTCCTCCTCTCGGAGGAGGACTGCAAGATTTGCTGAAGCGTGCGAGCTACGCTTCAGGTTTATCTGCACGACCTTCGGCATTATTGCGGTGTGGTGTTGGGGCTATCATCGTCGATCACCAAGTCATCGAGCATCTGCTTGGTGTCGTCGACGTCGTCTTCAAGGTTGTCATCTGGCTCGGCTAGGAAGACTTTTATCTTAGCCTTCCTTATGCCGTAACGCACTTTGTACTCGGTTTTCTCTAGCTGCGGCAGGCACTGCTTGTTGATGAGGAACAAGAAAGGCTGGCTTGTTCTCATCTCCCGCTCTGCCTTCAGGATGGCCCAGTCTGCCATGTCGACATCTTGGTTTAGAGCCCTCAAAGTCTTGAGCACCCTATCATGGTTCGTGAGCCCCTTTGGCAACCAGATACGAGCTCTGGGCCTTCTCGGGATATCCGTGGCGGGGACGAGCTATAGGCTAAGCCCCTTCCAGGCGCCGCTAATCTTAGCGACGCACTCCGCCAGGAAATCCTTCGAAGACTCATCGTCGCACCTTATCACCCGGTGCCCTCGAACCATGTCCGAGGAGTCAAAGGATGGTGTCGGACCAGCTGGCTCAGCTAGTATTTTGTCTGATGCCATCTCAGACAGTCTGGTCTCGACCTCATCCCATTTCTCCGACAGCAGGCGCCCATCGTCGTTGAGCTCGTCCACCAGTGCCATGGCCAGGCTGTCTCTAGCCACCTCGCTAAATTTCTTCGCCGGCTTGACGAAGGATGTCGCTCTAGGGGCTCCCCTTGGCGTCCTTTGCCCTTTCGGAGCGCTGTCACCACTTCCTGTGAGCGATTGCTCTTCGATTGGGGCTGTATGAACGCCTCCGGGTGCTCCTTTTCATATCGCTCGAAATCATCGACCACTGCCTTGAATCGAACTTTGTCCTGTTGATCGCGCTGGTCAGCTTTGCCCTCCTTCTCATTCTTGGCGATCTTTGCCAGAATGAAACGGGCCTTGCTGGCCTGCGCCTTCCTCTGTTGGTGGGTGAACGACTTTGTCTTTTCGTTACCCCCATTCACCTTGGCGTGGCTCGCCTTGGTGTTTGTAGTAATTGGTCGTGATGTTTGGGGAGTGCTCGACTTAGCAGTCCCCACCGAACTCGACGGAGTTAAAGTCTCATCATCCGAGCGCAGAAACTCATCTTCGTCGATTTCGGAGATGGCTTTTTGGGGTTTACCTCCCCCATGAGGTCCGAAGCGGATTGTTGTAGATTGTCCATGATCATTAACGCCCGCGTTGCTCGACGAGGGCGAGCGCAGCGGCCGAGGGGTTTGGGGCTTTGAAGGTGGTCGACCGTGGCTTCGCCCCTAAGCCACGGCAAAGGCAAGTTCCGACCCAGGGTTGCCCGGCCCTGGGAAGGCTCCGTTCGAACACAGCTGGATTAACCCCCTCAGCTGTGAACCGAAAGTCCAGAGGGCACAGGTCGCGTTACACGCCTGACTTGAGGGGAGGCCGTTTAAAGACTTGCCCAGGTCTCGGTAGGGAAGTGGATTCATAGGATTTGTGGATAGAGGATTCACGGGAGACTGCCGCTCGTATTAGCCGTACCTTGGTACGTTTCCAGGAGGTACCACGCGGAGGACCCTCTCCGAGGAGAGGGTGGTGTCTATCAAATTGATATTCACCTACGAGTCGACTTGATGCACCAGAAAGCCAAGGAATATACATCAGCAAAAACTCTGCTGATCTTGCCTTGGTCTGATGCACCCTTACCACCCTGAATAACATAGAGGAAAAGAAAAACGAAAGTGGGAGCATTCCATTGCATAACATTAGGACAGAGCATTTGAATAAAACGGAGCTAAAAGAGTTACTTAAAATTTGTAGAAAGTATCCAGGAGTATTTCATAAAGAAGGAGATAACTTGTCTTTTACAAGTGCTGTCAAACACCAGATAAGAACCAAAGATGATATTCCTATCTATGCCAGACCATATAGATATTCGTTTTAAGAAAGACAGGAAGTGAGAAAGCAAATAAAAGAAGTTATTGGAGCAGAAAATAATCTGACATAGCCATTCGCCTTGGAGCGCGCCGGTATAGTTGGTGCCGAAGAAAAAGAATGCTTCTGGGGAAAGGAAATGGCGGATGGTAGTGGACTATAGGAAGTTGAATGAGAAGGTGATAAAAGATAGATACCCGTTACCAATAATAAGTGACGTATTGGATAACTTAGGAAGGGCTAAGTACTTTTCGACGCTAGATTTAGCAAGTGGGTATCATCAGATTGAGGTTCAAGAAGAAGACATTCCGAAGACGGCTTTCTCTGCAGAGGGAGGACATTTTGAATATGTACGGATGCCGTTTGGGTTAAATAATGCTCCAGCGACATTCCAGAGGTTAATGAATAACATATTTGGGGAATATTTGGGCAAATGTTGCCTCATTTATACGGACGATATCATGGTGTTTTCAGCGTCCCTACAAGAACACGTTACGGACTTGGAAAAGGTTTTTAAAAAACTCACGGAAGCCAATTTTAAATTTCAACTGGACAAGACAGAATTTTTGAGGATAGAGGTAGAATATTTAGGACACGTAGTGACCCCGCAGGGAATTAAACCCAACCCAGGAAAAATTGAAGCAATAAAAAGTTCACTACCCCAAAGACTAGAAAACAGATCAAATCCTTCCTAGGGTTATTTGGCAACTACAGGAAGTTTATTCGAGATTTTGCGGCAATAACGAAACCACTGACGAAACAGTTGAAAGGGAAAAAAACGCAGTGCAAATAGATGAGGAATATATAGAGGCATTTGAAGGAGACATAATACGCGCCCGTTACCCTCGAAAATTTTATCGTTGGTAAAATTGAATTTTCTAAGAATTATGGTGCACTTTTTATTTGGGGGAAAATTCTTTTTTTTTATCGATTTTCAAATTTTTTCCATACAAAATGTATGTATATTTAGTAAACAAAGACCAGTGTGACCAGAGTTCATGCAGACCAAACCAAATATGTAAAACCTTATTGTGCAACGATCCAATTTTACAATTCCCCGATTTTGAGAAACCATTCATCTTAACCACAGATGCCAGCAATTATGCTATTGGATCGGTCCTATCGCAAGGGAACTTGGGAACAGACAGGCCAATAGCATACGCGAGTAGAACCCTATCAACATCTGAAACAAATTATGCTACCATAGAAAAGGAAATGCTTGCCATAATTTGGTCAATAAAGCATTTCAGGCATTATTTGACGTCTAAAATAAGAAAGCAAGTCCCATTTAGCAACAAAATGCGGATAATTTGGACGGAGAATAACTTTGACGAAGAAACAATTGGCAGTAAACTCAAGTAAATTCTAAAACCTACGAGAACGGTGGCATTGCTAATACCGGAGGAGTTGGTCTTAACCATCCAGGAGGTATATTGCAAATATTTTGCGTTCAGTAGGTTGTATAGGGCGATAAGGTGTACAATATTATTACCGGATATAATAGAGAAAAGCCAGCATGAGGAAGTCGTCAAGGAGTACCACCTGAAAAGTAACCACAGGGGGATAAAGAAGACTCTAGCACATATAAAAAGGAAGGTCTTTTTCCCTCACATGAAGCAGTTGATAACACAAACAATTAACAATTGCGATGCCAGTCAAACTCAAAAATACGACAGAAGACCCCATAAGATCAAATATAGCGTAACCGAAACTCCAGAAAGACCCACTGAAATAGTGCACAAAGATTTATACTTTGTTTTCACAATTATCGACAAATTCTCAAGATAAGCATGGGGAAAAACTATACCAGCCAAAGAAAGTATCAACATTGTTAAAGCAATGAATAACTTCATGGCTCTATTCGGAATACCCAAAAAGGTAATTTGCAATCAGGGAGTTGAACCTCTTTAAGAAATTTTGTAGGCAGTACGAATTCGAACGTTCTTTCAGCAGTCGTCGAGCAAGTCCACGGTCGAAAGACCGCACTCCACGATTTCGAAAATATACCGTTTAATATTGGAAAGTAAGAAAGAAAAGAAGTTAGAGCTTAAACATGAAGATATACTGAGTGAAGCGTTTATAACGTACAATAACGCCATTTACTCAGCAACAAAGCTGACGCCTCAGGAACTCTTTACGGGCAGAACGCATGAATTCCGAATTAACGTGTCATTCAATAATGAACACGATTATTTACAAAAAATCAATGCGTTCCAGGCCAAAGTGTACCCAAAGATAAAACAGCGGGTACACAATCAAAAAATTAAGAGAATTGAGGCACCTATCAAAGATAGGATCCAATTCAAGTGGGAAATACAATAATTAGGAAAGAGAACGGGAGAGATAAACTCACTCCTAAGTTCTCAAAACACAATTTGGTGGAGGACGACGTCCAATCCATAAGAATCCATAAGTGTAGACAACAGTGCACTTATGCAATAAGTGATCGATGGCATCAATGATGTGAGTGTGAATAAATCTATATTGTACAATGCTAAGGACATGAAAGAGTTAAAGGAAAAATGGAAATGTTAGGGGAAAATACGTTTAAAATGTGGAAAATCTAAAAATTATGATGAGTAGTTCAAATATCCGATCCCCACGCTGCTGCTTAGAAAGAATCATCCACTGTGGGGAGGTTGGCCATACCTCAATCAGTGCGCTAATCGGAGTAGTGGTCGGAGGTATTTTATTGTAATTGTAATAATTTGGTGGTTTCATTATTCTTTTTGGACGTAGATGTTTTGTTGGGCGCAGAATTTTGTAACAACGCTGAAATTCAAATTAATAGCAACAGTATAAAAATTAGAAGTCCTGAAAATTATAACGCTGAAACCTAAATAATTTCGCTTATGAAAATTAACGTTGAAACTGCCAAAAATATAAACATCAACATTGACGAAAATGCGACCAGTCCAGGAAAATGCGAGGTTTACAACCTGATTAAGAAGTACCATATACCCTTTCGAACACGAAAACAAGCAATGCACTATGGTCCAGAATTCGATTTTTTTGGCATAAAGTCGATTTTTCGACGTTAATATATCGTTGTTTTCTTATTTTAATCTTAAAGTAAATACATCACACATTACAAAAATTTTAATTAAAAGCTTTAAAAGTGCCACCAAAGCCTTTTGAGAGCTTTTAAAAGTGAGTTAGCAATCAGCTGATTTCCGAATAGGAGTTTGCGGCAAAATATTTAGTTGCTGTATATTGTGCCCCACGTTTTAAATTAGTCCAGAAAATTGAACTAAATTATGGAAAATAATCTTCAAGGTATGCACTATTTAGTGTATATTGTTAGTTTATGTATAGTTCTAGGAATTTAGTGTGGTGTAATGTCCAATTTATGTGTATTTTCTTAAAAAACTAACATGCGTTCTCCGTCTTTCGTGGTGTATAACTAATAAGCTGTTTCATGCTGAAAGCAACCAATTGGTCCAGATTGTACCTGTGAGTGTTGTATTTAGCCACAAACCAAAAACTCCTCCCCATTCGTCCCCCTTTTCTCACATTTTGGTAATTTATAGGCACGTTCGATTATAGTCACAGCGAACTTTTTGAAATATGGCGCAGCAACAATCAAAAATTCAATGTGTATCGGATTGGATATACACTAAAATAAATAAAAACGCTTTAGAATCTAATATAATAAAGAATATAGACAAAAAAATAAGTTTAATAGTTACATTCATAAATAAGCTTTTACGAATTTTCAAAGTTAAGCTCTTGATCAGCTAATTGCGCGTAAGGAATTTGCGCGATTTTTTTGTTTACTTTGGCATATCACACGAGGTTTACTACGCACCCAAAAATTTAAGTAAAATATGGAAATTAAAGGTAAATGTATGTATCTATATATATAAAAATGCTCTGTTGGTGTATCCGAACCCTATGCATTCGAAAAGTTCTGAACTGTTAGAGCCCAAATTTTGAGACAATATAATGTAAGGTGTCAGCAAGGACATCAGATACTTTTTATACCAATATTTTACCCGTGGTCGCGAATAAAATTGATTTCGAAAAGTTCTGAACTGTTAGAGCCCAAATTTTGAGACAATATAAAGTAAGGTGTCAGTCACATGTCAACCACGTGGTAGGCCACAGCGAAGCGTGGCAGGGTACAGCTAGTATAGAATATATATGTGTTTTTGTAGAATTTTAGTGTCGTGTAACGTCTTAGTTATGTGATTTTATAGGATAAAATTAACTATGTCTTCTGTCTTTAGTGGAGTATAACTAACAAACTGACAATTCCTGACAAAAGTTAAAAACGTAAGTTTGTAGGTTTAACCTTTGTTTTTTATGGCTCTGTAATATCTTTTGCTAATTTTTGCTCCTTTTCTAATAAACCGATAATACATATGGGGCGTTTCACGCAAAATTTTCCACCAAAATTTTTTTCCCCTTCTTATATTTTTTTGTTGGCTTATTACTTGAAAATATTCGATACGTATCTTTTTATTTCAATCTGATACTTGGAATTTTCGAGAAATAATTTTCTAAAGTTTCCCGTTTTTAAAAAAAATACTTTTTTCAACCGCATATACTGAGAAAACTAATGAAGATACAACAATTTGTCCAAGACATGAAACGTGCGCCCTTTCCTTAGCTTTCCAATAAGTTAAACTAAAAAAAAATAATTTTTTTTAATGAAAAAAAATTAAAATTTAACAAAAAATTAAAAAAATTTTAAATTTGGACCTTTTTTTTTTTTAATTTTTTATTTTTAAAAGGTAGTCTTAATGCTTGTTTAAATCCTGATTTAATATCAGAGTGGAGAAATGAATACTTTCGAAGCAGTGAATTTTTGAATCACCGCTCGCGTGGTTGAAGCGTACCGCGAGCGCGCATTGCGCATTTTTTCCCATCATTTCCCATCTTTTTAAGGCTCCGACCATGCGAGCGGTGATTCAAAAATTCACTGCTCCGAAAGTATTCATTTCTCCACTCTGAAATTTAATCAGGATTTAAACAAGCATTAAGGCTACCTTTTAAAAATAAAAAATTAAACAAAAATTTGGTCCAAATTTGAATTTTTTTTTAAATTTTTTGTTAAATTTTAATTTTTTTTTTTATTATTATTAGTTTAACTTATTGGAAAGCTAAGGAAAGGGCGCACGTTTCATGTCTTGGACAAATTGTTGTATCTTTATTAGTTTTCTCAGTATATGCGGTTGAAAAAAGTATCTTTTTTAAAAACGGGAAACTTTAGAAAATTATTTCTCGAAAATTCCAAGTATCAGATTGAAATAAAAAAATACGTATCGATTATTTTCAAGTAATAAACCGAAAAAAAAATATAAGAAGGAAAAAAAAGTTTGGTGGCAAATTTTGCGTGGAACGCCCCATATGTAAGTCCCAGTTCCGGTAAAGCCACCTTTTTGATGAATAAATTTTTAATATAGAATTACAGAAAGAACAAGATTAATCATTCTAAAAATTTGTATATAATATATATCTCAGAAAAAGTTAATAAAGTTAAGTTTTTGTAATTAGTAAAAAAAAAAAAAATTGGTTTAATTCCGAAGTCATTCCAGTAGCTTGTATGGGAGGCTAAAAGGGGCGTGGTCACATGGACCCCAAATTTTTTTTACAAACTTGTTATAATATAAAAATAAAATGTGTAAAGTTTCATATCTGTAGCTTCATTTTTAGAGTTTATGCGAAAAAAAAAACGAAATCTGGACCATAGTACAATGTCGAGATGCGTATCGGTTTAAAAGACGACACTCCTGTACATTCGCGTCCGCGTAGAATGGCATTTTCCGAGAAATGAATAATCGACGATCAAATTGAACAATGGCTGAAAGACGGAATAATCGAGCAGTCCGAATCTACGTACAGTAGTCTGGTCGTATTAGTAAAGAAACGCGATAATACAACACGACTTTGCATCGACTACAGACTTTTTCCCATTACCCTGATTAAACTGGTCAACTTGACCGTTTGAAAAACGCTTTCATATTCAGCACGCTTGATCTCAGAAACAGATTCTTTCACGCCAATAAAGAAAGCCGCAAATTCTCGTCTTCTGTAACTCACAATGGGTAGTACAAGTTCCTGAAAGTCCCTTTTGGTCTTACAAATTCTCCAGGCGTATTTCAAAGGCACATAAACGCCATTTTCCGTGATTTGACGCGTTCTGGTATTGCGATTCCATATGTCGACGACATCATAGTTCCAGCTAAAGACGAACGTGAAGCAGTATCCCATCTCAAGATAGGTATTAAGCGCTGTGAAGAGTATCGCTTGGTGATCAATCTAAAAAAATACTGTTTCTTGAAGAAGAAAATCGAGTTTCTAGGCCATGTTATCATGATCAGTATATCAGACGAAAAGACGAAATCCGTTACGAAGTTTCCTACTCCGATAAACCAAAAGCAACTGCAAAGCTTCCTGGGTCTGGTTGGATATTTTCGAAAGTTTATATTGAACTTTTCGATCATCGCCAAACCTTTGACAGATCTGATGAAACACGACGCCAAGTTTTGCTTTACTGATTGCCGCTTTTAACATGCTTAAGACATTTATTACTCTGAAGCCATTGCTCAAGATTTTTTATCCGCAGTACGAAACGGAACTATACACAGATGCATCGATTGACGGTTTTGGATCAGTTCTACACCAAAAGTCTCCTCACGATAACCAGATTCATTCTGTTTACTAAATGAGTAAAAAGACGACGGACGCGGAAAGAAAGTTTTTTAGCTAAGAGCTATAATGATGATCTCTGAGTAAAGCTTGCATATTAAATTTAACATTGTTCAATTGCAAAACGAGGAATTAAAAGCCTTTATTGAAGTTTTAGCTGAGAAAATGACTCACAACAATTTTTTTTTGAAAGACTTCTTTACAAACTGGTCAACGACGATGAATTAATAGTTGTGCCACTAACCCTCCAACGCGAACCAGCACGTGAAAAATTACATTTTTCCGTAAAGAAACCTAAAGACATAATCGCAAAGGAGTACTACATTCCAAAACTCGAGGACAAGATTATACGGCAGATTAGATGTTGCATTCCATGTATCCAACAGAAAGCTTGGCAAAAAAGAAGAAGAGTTTTACCCGTTACCAAAGGAAGATCAGCCGTTTCAATCGTTTCACATTGATTTTTTTTTACCTCTTGAATCGACTCATAAGGCGTACAAGGACATTCTGGCTGGCATTAATGGATTTACAAAATTCTATTGGCTGTATCCTACGAAATCTACATCATCCAAGGACATTATCACAAGACTGCAGGCACAGAGCAAAATTTTTGGAAACCCTGCTCAAATAATCTCCGATCGAGGCACAGCGTTCACATCTGACGAATTTAAGCAGTATTGCGAGATCGAGAACATTGAACTTCTATGAACTGGAGTTCCCAGAGTGAACGGTCTTGTGTCTGTCATGTCAAAGCTATTCATAGAGGACCCCAGAAAATGGCATAAGTTCGTCAGCAGACAATAAACTCTAAACTCAAATGTTCCAGGATCATCGTGATGAGATACGCCAGACTGCCAAGAAACAGATCCTTGTTATGCAGAACGAAAATGGGCATACATATAATCTGAGACGTAACCCGCATTGACATACAAAGTAAACGATTTTGTAGCTATCAAACGCACTCAACTTGGTGGTGGACTTAAGCTTATGCCTAAGTAATTGGGTCCGTATAAAGTAAGCAAAGTCAAGCCAAGAAATACCTACGATGTTGGAAAAGATTCAGTATCATTTGACGGGCCGAGATATACAACCTCTTGTGCCGAATACATGAAGATTCAGATATCCTCCGAGGACGTCGATGATCCAATCGGGACGAATGTTTAGAAGGATGGCAGACTTGTGGGAATGGGTCCGGCATCTGTGTTCAGCCGAACACACCACAAATCATATGTTAAGAGGAAAGGAGAGGTGAAAAGCGAGGAGCTGAAAACGAGAGACGACGCTGCACAGTGGGCGATTTGGCCAATCTAGCGAAAAAAATGAATAACTCAAAAAATAAAAGATTTTTCAAAAGACAATTTTTTTATCGTAATAATAACTTAAAAAGCCATACAAAAAATTAATTTTTTGTAATTTAATTTTTTATTTTAAAAAACAAAAATTTTTTATTTAATTTTTTAATTTAACAACATTTTTGTTTTTTTTTTTTGTTTCTTATTTATTTTTAAGTATAAAAAAATTTATTCTGAGTCGCTGCTCCAATCAGACTCGGATAATTCGCTCTCCTTTACAAAGCCCAAAAGCAGCATGCCACACTAAAAAAAGAGCGCTTCTGGACCACTGACATTATTTCTGCAATATGAAAAATATTAGAAGCGGCGAATTGCGGCAGCTAAGTTTGGTCATTTTGAATAAAAGACGATTCATTTTTTCAAATGTATACACAATTATCACAGACAAGGACGGTCATCATATAGTTTTATTCCACAGAAGTTAACAATTATTCACAAAAAGGATTATTTAAAGCTTACCATGAATAATCACCATTTAATAATTCAACACTTATCACAGGTCACACAACGTTTTTTTTCTATTACTACATACCTGACTTCTTGTAAAAACACAAAAAAAAATCTTCGAAAAGGTTAAAATTTCAATTTTTACAAAGGAATTGAATTACCACGAAAAAACGCTGGAAATACTTATTATGATTGCAGCAAAAACATATGCTCACTTTGAAAGCTCACAGCTATTCAAATATATTGATTAAAACACCAAAAATAGTATTTTTGTGCCAATGAAATATTTAGTTATCGGCGGGAATTCAAATTTTGAAACACTTCAACAAAAAATTTTTTTGATTTCCTGTCGCTAGATCGGCCATCGGTTTTTATTGTAAATTTTCGACCGTATAAATAGTATTTGAAATAGTGTGTGTCCCAGTAGATTGCTAATAACTCCTTTTCAATGGTACTATAGTTTACTTCACTGTCCTTTAGGACACGGCTGGCGTAACAAATAACTCTATTTTCCTGCATAAGCACAGCTCCTAAAGAATAATTGCTAGCATCGGTAATAAGCGTAAATTTTTGGTTGAAATTTGGATACACAACCACTGGTTCGTTTTTCATTAATTCTTTCAATTTATTAAACGCTAGTTATGATATACTGTAGGTCCGATAGCTTTGAGTGTCCAAGTGGAGCGGTTGGTTTGTCCCAAAAATAACGTCCGGTTGAGTTGAGTTTATAAATCAGAATAAATTCTTATATTTCTTTCTAGTTCTTTACACTTTGGTTTCATACATTGTGTTTGTTATAAACTGCTGATCGGCCAAAAGTAGAAGTGGAGCGGATGCAATTCGGTGTTGCAAGAGGTTTTGTTTAGCCCGATGTTTGTGTTGATTCAGCAATTCCAGTGTTCCAAATGGGTAATACCGAAGTATTGATGGGCCCTCTAGGTCTCGAGTTATAATGTTTCTTATTGTATTTTACCTGTGAATTGACATTATTGGTATGTTGCAGATATGCATCAAAATACGTTTCTGGATAAAATTTTTCTTCGTAATTTTTGATGCAGTTATGCAACATATACATGTTTTGGTGTTTTCTTTATTGTCTTGTGTCTTCTTTTGTATGTTATTTGTGTATTATGATCTGTGTTTTGTGTTCAACTATGATAATTACAATAATTGTTTTAAAAGCGGTTTTTCGTTCTTGGGAAAACTGTCAGGAAAAAGGTTAACGTCGTCGCATATCTCCAGTATTTTTGATAATGCGGATAGCGAGGATGAGCTTGACTTTTCTGCTGATGAGGAAAGCAATTATTCTATTATTATTTGCTGTGGAGGAAACGGAGTTTGATCTTCAATGAGAAGCAACTGCAACTGCTTGCAAGTACTGCATTGCCTCCAGAACTGATGGAACTTTCGAACCCTATACAGTTTTTTTTTTTTTGTATCTGTTTCCGAAATACATTTTTGATAATATTTGCAATGAAACGAACATTTTTATTCGTCTAAAAAAAATCGAAACTCAAATAACCATTTCAACTCTGTGGATATTCGCTAATTTGTTATAACATCATTATGTCCATCATCATGTCCATTTCACGACTTCCAAAAACTGACCAATACTAGTCCGAAAGTCTTGGAATATTAGCCATCAGAAATACTATCTCCCAAAAATCTTTTGAAGCAATCAGACATTCCATTTATTTCAACAACAACATTCCATTCATTTCCAACGTCCGATCTCTGCCCCGATCGTCTTTTTAAAATACAGCCCCTTCTTGACGAGTTAAATAATACTTTTTCTAAAGTACTTCAGGAGCAGTTTTAATGTGTCGATGAACAGATTTGCTCTCCAAAAGCTCGATGTCATTTAAAGCGGTTGGGAACAAGCCTCATAAATGGGGATTTAAAATTTATGTCCTACGCGGAATTTCTGGCTTCTGCTACAAGTTTGAGATAGACTCTGGAAAAGAAAAGGTTCAACTCCCTAACGAGCCAGATTTAGGTGCAGCATCGAATTTTGTAATAAGATTGGTTAGAGGGGTGCCCAGACATCAACATTTTCACCTTTGCTTTACTGTGGAGGATATGCGCAAGTTATGTGCAACAAATGTGGATTTGTTTATGCTTTAACAAAAGAAATAATTGTTTTAAAGATTGTCATTTAAATGAATGTGTTAAATTTGCATGGAAAAATTTGCACTTATTTCATTTGAATTTGTATTAGTTTTTTATTTTTTCTATATCAAAAATATATAATTATAATAAGCTTGAAACCGTATTATCCTGTATAAGTCATTTGGAATACAATTTAATGTTTAAACTATGTTAAAATATCATCTTTCAAAATATTTACTTGTTGAATTTTCTGTATATATTTAGTTTTTTTTCTTCCCCGAAATCGAATTTGATGCATATCTGCAACAAATATATATTCCTCAATAAATCGGCTAAAAATCAAAATCTGGAAAAACGAAAAAGAGTTGTATTTTTTATTTTCGAATATCTATCGAACAAAAAAAAAACGCATCAAAATCCGTTTTCATGGCTGATAAAGGGTTAACTCATGTATCCCCAACTCTTGGGTTGTCCTGTTCTTCTTGAGCGTCTCTATCCGCGGTATATCCAGCTTCAATCCAGCTGCGCCAAGCTTTTCCATTGCTTCGTATTGGACGTTGTTCACCATTGCCTTGCAATGGCTAAATTTTATTAACGCTGATCCATTCATCGTTTTCTCCGGTCCGCAATCTGTTTGTAGTTTCACGTTTTCTCCATTAAATATCGCGATGTACCCAGCCTCTGGTTCGAAAATCGCTGCGATGAATCCTGCATCCTTCGTCTCGCATTCCGCCTCCATTCCACCTATCCGCCTTCTTATACATTTTTCATTAGCTTGGTTTACAATCTTATCGTTCTTACATATATATATATTCCTTATAAACTGACATTTTTCTTTATAGTAATACATTTCGTCTTCATTAATCGCGAATGATTTAGTGTTATTACAAATTTGGTGTTATTCATTGGGAGTGCGATTATTCTTCGCAACGAAAATATTTCTTTCTTAGGTCTAAGAATTCATACATGTGTTCCTCTGAAATTAAATGTACACCCTGATCTTCTAGTTCTTGCATACATTTGCTTGCTTCTTGCCTATCGAATATGAATCTTGAAATTACACCTATCTTAGCCAATAATAAGCTCTCGGCAACATCATTTAAGTTTAACCCTAGCATATCAATCGTTTATGAAATTCTATTGATGTATTCTAATTTATAAATCCTTTTGTCTTCCTCAATAAATGTCTTGCTTATTCCGTTTCTATAATTATTTATGAATGTATTTACCCTACTTTGCTCTTCATTTATATATCTTTTTAAATTTCTGAACATAATGCTAACCTTGCTACTTGTCTTTTCCTGCGAACTCATGCTTTCTCTTAATCTCTCTTCCTCTTCTTTCATTTTCCTTATTTCTTCCTCTAATCTTATCGCGTCTTCTGCATCTAGATTTCCTGTTACCGATTTAATAACTGATCCTAATCCATTGATTAATCCCCTTGCTTTCCTTCTTTTGGGACATATGCTTTCTAATCTTGTTTTTATCCTCTGCAGTTTGTTCTGCAGTGATTTAACTAAGTCTTGGTTTCGGCTTCTTCCACAATCTCCATAAGTGTATTTTCCACTCTCTCTATCGTTTCTTGATATTCTTGTAACCTTAGAATATGGATGAATGTCTTATGAGTCTGGATTACCCTTGCTGCTCCCAGTTGTATTTAAGCCAACGGTTCAATTCTTTCCAACGGTATGACATTTTAATCGTACACAGAAATAAGTTTAAGTATTTATTCACTAATTTACATAGACTGATTATTTAATTATAACTAATTGGCGAATGTAATAGGCAAAGCGGAGAAGCAGCGATGATGATGTCGTGGTCGTCGAGAATAGGGATGATAGAATCGGGATCTCGTGATCCCGATACTCGTGTAAGCTATCGAGTTCGATCACACTATCGTAAGCTGCTGAGAGTTACCCCCCTCCTAGAGTTCCAGTTGGGAAAAGTATCTCGCTGGGAGTATGACTCGTCGTCCAGATCTCGATACCTGCGTGGCAGGTTGAGCGATTGGTGCTTTCCTTTGTTCCTGTATTCGAGGAGGTTCCTCTTTGAAGATGTATGCTGGTTTAAGACGGTCGATAGAAACATTATTGTCCTTTGTGCGGCCTTTGAGAGTAAAGTATTTGTCGTGTTTTGCTATTACTTCAAACGGGCCCTCGTAGTTAGGTTCCAACGGAGTTTTAACTCGATCAACTCTGACGAAGACGTGTTTGCATTGATTTAAATCGGGGTGAATAAACTCTTGAGGCGTGTGATGGTGCACTGGCTTAGAAGTTGGCAGCTGCGATATAGTTTTTCGAAGAGCCTCGGTGAACTCAGACTCGGTGCGATTTTCAGTGCTTAAAAAGAAAAATCCGCCAGGAACTCGCAGTGTTGTGCCGTACACCATTTCAGCTGGACTCAACCCGATGTCGTCTTTGATCGTGGTGCGTAGTCCTAGTAGGATTAGGTGCAATGCAGTGCTCCAGTTGATTGGATCAGAACATTTTATGGCAGCTTTTAATGTTCTGTGCCATCGTTCGATCATGCCGTTAGCTTGCGGGTGGTATGCTGTCGTGCGTAGATGTTTAAAAGCACAGATTTTAGAAAGCTCTTGGAAAAGTGTGGACTCGAACTGCCGTCCTAAATCCGTTGTGATGTGGAGCGGGATTCCATAGAGCGCGAACCAGCCAGAAATCAGTGCACTGGCAACTGACTGTGCTGTGATGTCAACTAAGGGAATCGCAGCAGGCCATCGTGAGAAGCGATCAATGCACGTAAGACAGTATCGATATCCGTTCGAAGAGGGCAGTGGGCCAACGATATCAATATTGATGTGCTCGAAGCGAGCGTCGCAGGCGGCATACTCTCCAAGTGGGGATTTGGTGTGGCGCTGGACTTTGGCTTTTTGGCACGGGATACAAGATCGTACGATTTTGGCGGCACCCTTTGCCATGCGAGGCCAAACGTAGTGCTTCCTAACCAACTTGTTCGTTGCCTTAACTCCTGGATGGCATAGCGAATGTAGGCCTTGGACTACCGTTGGGCGTAGGCACCTGGGCACGAACGGGCGTACCTGTTTGTTGTTAACGTGGTAGTACAATTCTTTGTTTGAGCCCGGAATATACAATCTCGTTAGTGATATGGTATTTCCTGGGTCAGACTTAAGCAGAGACTGTAGCTCGTCATCGCTTTCCTGCTCTAGCGCCATCTCATGAAAATCGATGTGTTTTATGGCGTCGATGTGTGAGAGAAGGTCAGCACCGTTGTTTTCCTCTCCCGAGATGTGCTGAATGTTGGTGCTGAATTGGCTAATAAAATCCAGTTGCCGGGCGCGTCGTGGTGATGCTTTCCCACTGTTTTGAATGAAAACGAACATCAGTGGCTTATGGTCGGTGAAGATTACGAAATTTCTGCCCTCCAGTGCGTACTTGAAATGCAGAATGGCCTGATAAATAGCGGTGAGCTCTCTATCGTAGGTGCTGTACTTCTTTTGCGCCGATGAAAATTTCTTGGAGAAGAAACCCAGTGGCTGTGTTTGCCCGTTAAAGATCTAATGTAACACGGCACCCATAGCGTCGTATGATGCATCGGTGGTCAACGTTACTTGAGAATTTGGTGCCATGTAGTTCAGCAACGTAGCATTTGCGAGCTCGTTTTTACAGGCGTCGAACGCGTGATCGGCTTCTTAAGACCAGATTATCGCAGTTTTGTCGTTTTTCTTATTACCTTGAATCAGTGTCTGGAGTATGTGTTGATTATCAGCAGCACGTGGGATAAACGGCCGATAGAAGTCGATCATACCCAGAAACTTTTTAAGATCCTTAGCGATAAGCGGTTTTTTAAAGTGACAAATGGCTTCCACTTTAGATTCGGATGGTTTCAAACCGTGCTGGCTGATGTCATGACCCAGGAACGTGGGTTGCGACTTTCCGAACTGACACTTTTCGAAGTTCACGGTGAGTTGTGCCTTTCGAAGGCGGTCGAGGACTATGCGGAGGTGCGTCTCGTGCTGCGCTGCGGACTCTGAAGCGATCAGAATGTCATCGATGTATGCGAAAGTAAAATCGAGGCCCTGTATGACGTCGTTTATGTTTCGCTGAAAAGTCTGCGCTGCATTTCACAAACCGAACGTCATGAACAAGAATTCGAATAACCCAAAAGGCGTGATAATGGCTGTTTTGGGAATATCTTGCGGCTGGACAGGGATTTGGTGATATGCTTTTTGCAGGTCGATTTTAGAAAATATCTTCTTAGCGTATAGAATGCTCGTTACATCCAGTATGTACGGAATCGGATATCGATCGGGCACCGTTACGTTGTTTAGTGCTCAGTAGTCTCCGCATGGACGCCACTCTCCGTTCGCTTTCTTTACCATGTGTAAAGGGCTTGACCAGTTGCTCTTTGAGGGACGACTTATTCCTTTATCCAAGAGATAGGAAAACTCGCTCTGCGCTGCTTTGAGTTTGTCTGCTGCCAGTCGTCGTGCACGAGCGTGAGTGGGTGGGTGCGATAAAGTGCGTTACTTTTGATGCTATTAACAGCCTGTTTGAATTGATCGTTGCGAGATCTCGATATTCGTGAAGTAGCTGGGCGTATTGGTTGCACACGTCGTACGATACAATCCGAGCTATTCCCTGCGGAGGCGTGCCACAGGTCGATTCGGATAGCGATGCTCGATCGATAAGTTTACGTCGCCTAATGTCAACGAGCAAGTCGAAGTGTTGAAGAAAATCGGATCCAATGATAGCGCAATTGACGTTAGCTACCACGAAAGTCCAAACAAAATTTCGCTTTAGACCGAGTGATAATGTTATGCGTTTTTCTCCATAGGTTTGTATTTTTGAGCCATTGGCTGCGAAAAGAAGCTTTGGAGTGGGAATTGGTTTTGCGTTTTTACAGGGTGGCAACACTGAAATGTCGGCGCCGGTGTCGATGAGGAAATTTATTTTGGAAAAGCGGTCGCTGATGCTAAGGCGGGCAATTGTGCAGTGGCCCTCTTCGAATTTGCCTCCCGAATCCGAAGACCGAGTTAGTTTTTTGTTTGTGTGTTGGTGTGGCCCGATTGTTTTTGCGAGAACTGTTTTTGAGTAGGGCATTTATCTGTTGCTCGGGGCGTTCTAAACGGTCGTCGACATCCGTGTTGCGGGGTGGCAAAGACTTAGAAGTGTAGTCAACCGTGCGTACATTATGAAAGTCGCCAACATCCAATACTTTATCTGCCAACTTAGCCAAGTCTGCTAGGCTGGCGTCCGATACCTGCAAGATAGTTTGCACTTGCGTTGGTAAGCGCTGCATCCAAAGTGCCTTTAAGAAGCTTTCATTAACTTTATTTGCGGCGAGCGAGCTTAACTCATTAAGCAATTGTGAAGGGCGCTTATCACCAAGGTCGATCTCCGATATTAACTTCTGGATTTTCTTCTGTTCGCTTTCACAGAAACGTTCCAGCTTGCAAGATTTCAAATGTTCGTATTTGCCTACGCTTGGCTGGTTGACGACTGCGTCGGAAATTCGAGACAAGACTGGTGCTTCGATTGATGCCAGAAATGTGTTGAACTTTGTGTCGTCAGAAGTTTTTTCCGCCAAAATAAATTGGGCTTCGATTTGAGACAACCATAATTCGGGGTGTTCGGGCCAAAACGGCGGTATTTTTACAGCCACGCTGTTGATTGCGGCGTCGGAAACACGAGCAACGGTATCGTGAAAAATGTCAGCGTCGTCTTCCATGGCGTCGTTGTTTGCAAAATTGATGCAGATTTTCGGGTGTATGTATGTAGTGAATCACGTCAGGGTCACCACTTTAATGTGTATCGTACACAGAAATAAGTTGAAGTATTTATTCACTAATTTACATAGACTGATTATTTAATTATAACTAATTGGCGAATGTAATAGGCAAAGCGGAGAAGCAGCGATGATGATGTCGTGGTCGTCGAGAATAGGGATGATAGAATCGCCTAGAGAAGGCTCTTGCGATCCCGATACTCGTGTAAGCTATCGAGTTTGATCACACTATCGTAAGCTGCTGAGAGTTGTTACAACATAAAACTTGTTTTCTTCGGCCCCGGCAATTGACCATCTATAATTGGTGATATTCATTTGGTTTATTAATCCGTATTTCTTTGTGGATTTTCTGCGGTTTGGTTGTTGTTATGGTTAAATTGTTATCTTCCAGCACCTTGTGTTTTGAGAATCTCGGATCGAGTTTATCTCGTTTGTTCTCCTTCCTAAATACCGTGTTCCCTATCTGTACTGGATTTGTTTCCTGTCTGACTGTATTAGCTAACTCAATTCTTTTGATTTTTTCGTTCTCTTCCCTTTCCTTAATCTTCGAATATATTTCGGCTTGGAATGCATTAATTTTCTGTAAGTAATCGTGCTCATTATTAAATGTCACATTATTCAGAAAAGTATGCATTCTACCTGTAAAGAGTTCCTGGGGTGTTTGCTTTGTAGCCGAATAAAAAGCGTTATTATAAGGCCTCACTCAATACCTCTTCCTTTTTAATATCCATCTTACTTGTCTTTTTGTAGTCTGTAATTACCCGATATATTTCTGTTATGGTGGAGTGTAGTCTTTCGACCGTTGAGTTACTCGAAGATTGTTGAAAGGAACTGCATACAACAAGTTCGATTTCGTACTGCCTACAAAAATCCTTAAAGAGATTCTATGTGAACTCTAGCCCTTGGTCACAGATTACCTTCTTTGGAATTCCAAACAAAGCCATAAAGTTCTTCATTGATTTAACAATGTTAATACTTTCTTTGGCTGGAATTGTGACTCCCCATGCATATCTTGAAAATTTATCAATAATTGTAAAAATAGTTTTCTTATTGACAAAGTATAAATCAATATGCATTATCTCCATGGGCCTTTCTGGGGTTTCTGTTACGCTGTATTTTATTTTATGGGGTCTTCTGTCGTACTTCTGGATTTCACAAATATCGCAATTGTTGATCGTTTGTGTTACCACTTGTTTCACTTTAACTTGGTGCCAAATAAATAATGCCTGAAATGTTTTATTGACCAAATGATGGCAAGCATTTCCTTCTCTATAGTAGCATAGTTTATTTCTGATGTTGATAGGGTTCTACTCGCGTATGCTATTGGCCTGTCTGTTCCCACGTTCCTTTGCGATAGGACCGATCCAATAGCATAATTGCTTGCATCTGTTGTTAAGATGAATGGTTTCTCAAAATCGGGGAATTGTAAAATTGGATCGTTGCACAATAAGGTTTTACATATTTCAAATGCCTCTATATACTCCTCATCTATTTGCACTGCGTTTTTTTCCATTTCAACTGTTTCGTCAGTGGTTTCGTTATTGCCGCGAAATCCTTAATAAATTTCCTGTAATAACCTAACAACCCTAGGAATGACTTTATCTGCTTTCTAGTTTTCGGGATCGTGCATTTTTGTATTGATTCGATCTTTCCCGGTTTCGGTTTTATCCGCTGCTGGGTTACTACATGTCGTAAATATTCTACCTCTGTCCTTAGAAACTCTGTCTTGTCCAATTGTAATTTAAAATTGGCTTCTGTGAGCCTTTTAAATACTTTTTCCAAGTCAGTAATGTGTTCTTGCAAGGATGCTGAAAGCACCATGATGTCATCCATGTATATGAGGCAAAATTTGCCCAACAATTCTCAAAAGATGTTATTCATTAACCTCTGGAAGGTCGCGGGAGCATTATTTAACCCAAACGGCATCCGTACATATTCAAAATGTCCTCCCTCTGCAGAGAAAGCCGTCTTTGGAATGTCTTCTTCTTGAACCTCAATCTGATGATACCCAATTGCTAAATCTAGCGTCGAAAAGTACTTAGCCCTTCCTAAGTTATCCAATACGTCACTCATTATTGGTAACGGGTATCTATCTTTTATCACCTTCTCGTTCAACTTCCAATAGTCTACTACCATTCGCCATTTTCTTTCCCCTGAGGCATCCTTCTTCTTAGGCACCAGCCATACCGGTGCACTCCAGGGTGAATGGGTATGGCTGATTATCTTTTGGTCCAGCAACTTGTTTAATTGCCTTCTCACCTCCTGTCTTTCCTTAAATGCATACCTATACGGTCTAGCATAGATGGGAATATCGTCCCTTTATCGTCCCGTTCTTATTTAATGCTTGACGGCGTTTGTGAAAGACAAATTGTCTCCTTCCTAATGGAATACCCTTGGGTATTTCCTACAAATTCTACTTAGTTCTCCGAGCTCCTCTTTATTTAAGTGCTCTTATCTAATTTTGCTCCTTCTATATTGCAGCATATCCATTCCGATCAGTCCTTCGAAGAACTGATGAAATTTAATAAGAAGCATTCTAATTTCTAATTTTATTCAGCGAACGTTGCTAAAATTGTCTCTCTCTCAACCTCATTCGCCTGCGTTATGGTCTTAATGGCTATTGGGTCCTTAGTTTTCTTACGGATTTCGGATGTGCTAATTCGAGTCGAATAAATCAAAAAGTGGATCCAGTATCAATTAGTAATTTTATTGTTTTTTCTTGTGTAATTTTAACCAACACATAAGGCAGAGTCGAATAACCTTATCTTGTTCCTAAATATCCGTTGGGTTTTTCGAGGCTGATTACAATTGTCCTATTGCCGTTCCTATCGGAAGTGTTGCTTAAATTATATGATCGCTTTGAATTATTTGAATTGTACGCCTGTCTGGATTGTCCCGAATTGTTAGAATACCTGGACATTCGCGATTGGCCACTGCCCTCCGCTTTTGTTGGTGTCTAAATTGCTAGTTGCCCCGTGCCATTGTTGTTGTTGTAGCCCTTATTGCTATACCAATTGTTGTTATAGCTTTATTGCCTATATCTGTTTGTTTGGCCTTGATTCCATCTGAAATTCCTGTTTTGATAACTACAATATGGTCTTTGGTAACCTACCGAATCCCCTTGATTAAAGTTCTCTGCCCTGAACGGGTTACTCATCATTGGGTATGAAAACCCGAATCCCGGCCATCCGTTCGTATTTGGCATGGCAAACGGCATTGGGAACGGAGGGGGATTGTATGCGGTGTTTTCTCTGGCTCGTAGTACTGTGCACAGCTCACTCCTAACCATCCCTACACTAGGCAGCCGCCTTTTTTTTTTTGTATTCGTGATTTATTTTCCACTAGAAACTTAACCTTATGCTACATACATTAACATACAAAAAACATTAAGGGAAGACGGTAGACTATAGACTAAGAACTAAGGGCTTCGCGCTGTGCGTTACAGTGCGCTGCCTAATACATGTGAATGGTTGGGTCGCTAATTTCTTCTTTATTTAATTTCACTTCACTTTCTTTGTTAATTTTTTTAATATATCTATGAATAACCATACCTACGCTAGGCAGCCGCCCGTCGCGTTGTAGTGCGCCGCCCAATACATGTGAATGGCTACCATCCTATCCTGGTAATCAACTGGTCTCGTCCTCATGCTAGGCAGTCGCCCTGCTCAGTACAGTGCTCTGCCTAATACATGCTGAACGAGAAAAATTGTTTAATTTTTGTAGAATTCTTCGGGCGTCCCATCGCCCTTTAATCCGCCCCTGAACTTGTATGCTAGTTTCGATCGTGTGACACGATAAGGGGAAATGGTCGAACCGAACCTAATGCCCCCACGACCGGCTCGATCAGACGACGGACCGATATGGAACGGCGTCGGTTGTCGACGGTTCGATGTGACGAAGCGGTACGCCCGAGCAAATGAGTGTCAGCCGCTGTCATATCAAACAAACTCGGCGGTTGTCGTAGAAGTTCGATGCTCATTCGGGAGGTTGCCATCGAGCCACGACCGCTCGTTCGCTTTTCGAACCAAGTTCTTCTCATGCGTACCGTTTCTCCTCAATTCTTTTAACTAATTTTATTTAGATCTCCACATTTGGCTTGCAATACAATTATATGTATATGTTCCACTCATTTGTTTTCGTTATTTCTTGGTTTATTATTATTATTTATTATTTTGTACTTGTTTTTTTTTTACTTTTCCCATTGCTTGGAAAATTTTATTTTACTTTAAATTTCCACATTTGGTTTTATATATATGTTTCACTCACTTGTTTTCATTATTTCTTGGTTTATTATTATTATTTATTGTTTGTACTTGTTTTTTTACTTTTCTCATTGCTTGGAAAGTTATATTTTACTTTATTTTCCTTGCGATTTCTTTATTATCGCCACCTCCATTGCACTCACTTCACTCTACTCAATCTTTGTCTTTCCTTACATTGATATTATAACACAGTGTAACAAATTTTGAAAAAGTAAAAGAACTTTTGAATTTACCTAGTAGAGGTAGATATCATTAAGCAGGTCGAACATAACACAAAACCATGTTTGAAATTCTTCTAACACCCTCAAAATCTTGATTTATGGTCAAAAAACCTTTTTTCGGCAATTTTTCACTTTGGAAAATTCCTGCTCGAAAAGTTGTTGACCAATTAGAAAAACTCTTGCAGTTTTTGATAGCTTAATGGAGTAGCTTACAGGAAAAAATAATTTATTGTTTGTTTCGAATGAGAAAGACAAAAGTTTTGCTTCGAAATTTGCCAGGGATCGCAAATAAGAGTTATGAGTAAAATAAAAGTTACGACAAAAAAATTTGCTAAAAATATGGAAAAATTGGGTATACCATATTTATTTAAGAAATTTTCAAAAACAATATAAACTTTTATTACCAATTTTTATTTTATTACTTGCGTTTTAACTATTATTTTCAATTTTTATATAAAAGTTTGGTAATAACTTTTATTCTCAATTTTTAAACAATTAATTGAAAATAACTGTTATTCTCCAATTTTTATTCATAAAAATTGAGAATAGCAGTTATTTTTAAAATATAAATTAATTCGCAATAACTTTTGAACGAAGCGGAATATACATATCAAACGGAAGGTATTGAAGTGTAGATGTATTATATATGCCAATCTTGAAGATATTCCGCTTCGTTCAAAAGTTATTGCGATTCAATTTTTATTTTAAAAATAACTGTTATTCTTAATTTTTATTCATTTCAATTAATTGTTTAAAAATTGAAAATAACAGTTATTACCAAACTTTTATATCAAAATTGAAAATAATAATTTTTTGTCAATTTTTATTTTAAAAATTAAAAATAATAATTAGGTAAAATTTTTTTTCTAAATAATTGGAAAAGTACTCTTATTCTATGATTATTATTAAAAAAATTATAACTGTTACGATCCCTGGAATATGCAACTCGCAACTCGTTAACTCGTGCAACTTTTTGATATAAGAAATTCGAAAGGGAGAAAAAATAAGTTTACAGAACTATGGGATTAATAAAAATATATTCTAGAATGTCAATTTGTTGTTTAAACTCTGAATTACCCTTTCATTGTCCTCATTCGTTCCCTTTACACATTGTTAGTATAGAGCGCTCTGAAAAATAATTTCTTTTGAGGGGGAAAAATCGTCATAACTTAATCAATTTTCGTTAGTTTTTCATGGTCTTGTTTTATTCCTAATTGACTAGGCAACAACAATAGGTGCGCATCATTGAGAAATATTGGTGATTTGTTTAAAAAAGAATGCCATCAAAGTCGAAAAAACACGGATGGTACGAAGGTGCAACTACGATCACAACAGGACAACAGAAGGAGTGGATTAAAAAGGAGCCCAGCTCTAACTGGAGGCTCCAGAAAGGGGCCTCACCACTACTACCTATTTACTGTAGTAGCCCTAAGCATATATGTATTGTTTATATACACACACTTTTATAGTAGCCCTAAGCATTTCTGTTTTGTATGTATACACACACTTTTATAGTAGCCCTAAGCAACCCTATGATATACTTGTATGGATACACATTATACAAACCATGATACAATTAGAAAAGTAGTCCAGTCAGCTATCGTCGCTCTCTCGTCAGGCACTGAACTCAGTACATGTTTGGTTGTTGACAGGAAAGGTTGTGCTTGGACGATTTTTAAATCTTTAACCCTTGTGTCAACATGGCATATTGCTCTAATTGCCGCAAGCATGTACTTTGTGTGACATTATTGACAGCACCGCAATGTGAAGAAAAAGGAAATTTGTGGGAGCAGTCTCTATGCTGTACCCTGACTGCGAGCTCAAGAATATACGCAACGTCAATTCTTCCATGCAAACAGAGTAATTTACCTCTTTGATATCTAGTAGGCTAGTTTGAACTACAAGGGCCAGTTAAGGGTTAATAAGCCCACTCTATTTGTCAGTTCAGTTCAGTTCAGTTCAGTGCCTTTCAGTTCATTTTAGTGCCTGTCAAAATCTAACTGGACTACCTTTCTAATTGTATCATGATACAAACAATCGAACAAACAAGAGAGTAAAGAGAGAACAAAATAAATGGGAGTCAGTCTTGCAAGTGATCTCGAACCGAACGGACGTATTTTACTCTGCTACAATATCAGAAGTGGGCGCGAAACCTCGTGCCAAAAGCCATTCCTGCAAGGCTTTTAACTGTGAAAAAAAACTTTTATAATGGAAAAAGTAAACGCAAACGACCAACTACGCAAGTGGTGTTCGGTCTTGAACTAAGCCACCCATGGAAGTAAAAGTACATTGGCAGTACAATTGAGTGAAGTGCATTTTCGCGGAAAATGTCCAAGTTTACCGAAAGATACGCTGTTTGTCAATAAAAGGCGACAGTTAACATCGAATGAAACGGAGGTTGTACAGAATGTTCCAGAAGAAGAAGAATCAAACGAAACGGTGATCAACGAAGATTCAAATAAGAAGGCAAATGACGGCGAAGGAAAGAATGAATCAAATGAGAAGGCAAAAGACGGCGAAGGAGAGAAAAAAACAAATGAGATGGCAAATGACAGCGAAAAAGAAGAATTAAATGACATGATAGAGGACGGCGAAAAAGAAGAGTCGATCGATATAGCAAATGACGCCGAGAAAGGAGAGCCAACCGAAATGTCAGATGAAGAAAAAGGAGAAAGAGAGAGAGACGACGAGTCAAATTATAAGCAAGAAGGAATAGGATTAAAGAGAGGGGCGATGGACAAGCAGAAAAATCAAAGACAGACAAAGTAAACAATGCAAAGACAGAGAAGCAGCGTTATATTTTAAATAACATGCAAAAGAATTTGGCGTTTGAGAACGAATTTCAAAGAGAGAAATTAAAATTGCTGACTAGAGAGTTGAAGTTGATGAATTTTGTAAGAGAGCTACTGCGGAGAGAGAATAGTTTGTTGAGAGCGTTTGAGAGAGCGAGCGTGAGAGTGACAATGGGAAATGTTTCGAAAGATGATGAAATTCCCTTTCAGAGCATAAAATAAATGTTGCCAGACTTCGACGGCCAAAAAAGTGTTAGTGTTTGGCGTGCACATTTAAATGTATTGGGTTCAACTTGTGAATTAACTGAAAATAAGTTACGGTCGCTTATGTTTAGCAAAGTTAAAGGTGATGCACTGACCTGGATATACTCAAAGCTTGAGTGTGCAAATGAAAAAATTCGAAAATTTGCTGACGTTGATGGAGATGGCCTTTCTCCCAATCGAAAGTGCCATTATGTTGCGCAAGAAGCTTGAAGAGCACAAATGGCGAGCAAATGAACCGTTTACTTCCTATTTCAACTCGAAAGTAACAATATCTAATGGATTAGGAATGTCAGAAGGCGAGATAATCGACTATATAATTTGTGGAATACCAGATCGTCAAATACGGACAAGCGCCAATATGATGTGTTTCAAGGAGAAAGATGAGATGTTGTCGGCTTTACAAAACGTTCATTTAGTAGGTCCAAGATCTGGAGGTGCTCCTAACAATCCTGAAAAACTGAGAAACCAGTTTTTCGCTGCTACAAGTGCAATTGTTTGGGGCATATTGCCTGAGATTGTCGAAAACCCAAAAGAGAAGTCGGAGCCTGTTTTGTGTGTGGAAAAATGGGTCACTTTGCTGCAGCCTGTGACCAGAACAAGAAGACATCAGCCTCAGCAAACCGCAACGATAATTATGTAAGGTATTTAAGTTTCGAAATAGGGGGTAGCGTTAAGGAATCTTTTTTTATAGAATGCCTTTTAGACTCAGGCAGCCCAATTAAATTTATGAAGAAGAATTGTGTTCCGGGTAGCGTCAATTTGAAGCGAGCGTCCCCAGCAAATTAATTGTTATTGGAAAAATTTGTGTGTTCATTACAGTAAAAAATAAAATAATAAAAATGGAAATGTTAGTTGTTCAGGATGATTCAATGTATGGAAAAGTGGTTTTAGGTCAGAACTTTTTAAATGCAAGTGGCGCTAGTATAGTGTGGAACGAAGATGAGGTTGTTTTAATGAATGAAAGTACAAATGAGAGTAGATATATGATGAATTCGAATGATATGGATGGATCAGATGATGAAGATGATTTTATAGCGAAAATTTTTCGTTTCTCTCTTCCAAGTGAACGGACGTGTTTTTTTCTTGCGCTCTCGTTTTGTGTTAATTTTTGCATTAAAACCACCGGGGTTTTATTGAAATCTTCTACTTTGTGATAAATAAAGTTCCCGTTCACTTCGTGTGCATGCAGCTATTCTGTTTTGTATATTTAGTTGTTAATATTTTCACAATTTAGTTGTGCTGCCGGTGATTGCTTTGCATTTTTTGCATTCCTCTTTGTGCCTTCTCCGTTTAGTTTGCGCCGTCGCGACAGCTAAACGTTAAGCTCGCTCCCACGCTCACCCGTTTACCCGCTCTCTCGGTGCAGCTGCACTCTTATCTCTTCCTACGTAAAGGTACAGTGGTAAATCTTTATAATGTCCGCAATTGTCTGTTTCGCTAAGACCTGTAAAAAGGCAATTACTGCTAACGATCTTACAGTCGGCTGCTGGCTGTGCGACAACATTGTGCATGCCAAGTGCATTGGTGTTGTTGCTCGGACGGTGGACGATGTAAGAAGAAACATCGGTCTGTGTTACTGCTGTGAGGCCTGTCGCGAGGTTGAAAAAGAAATGATGTCTTTTATGCGGCAAACAAAGGGTGGTTTTAAAGAAATAATATTGAGTTTTCGTAAAACTCAGTATATGTTATTGGCGCTGGATACTCAATTTAATAGCCTTAAGCTATTGAATGAGTCTCCTAGGCCCAACTGGTCTGCAGCATCTAGGTGGATCTCAACAGCCAGCGGCGGACTCCCAACAGCAGCCTCTCTCAACACAGCCCTCGACCTCAGAATTAAGTCAAAGAGTTTGAGATCGAGTGGCAAGAAAGATTCGGCATCCGAATGTGTTGCGGGAGTCACCGTTCCCCCGATGATTTCCGTTTTGTCCTCTGGGGGGTCTCAAATATTGACCCTCAAAGCCCCGTTAATTTACCTGCTCAGGGTATCTGGCCCGGACTACCGGCCGATATCGGCAATGCAGACAATCAGTCTGCATCGCCGACAGCCCTTGTAGTAATTCCACCAACGAAACATATATTTGTTTCTCGGCTCTCCCCTGGTCAGACATCGGAAGATGTAATCGCCTTTATCCAAGGCAAAGCAAGAGCCGATAATATAAATTAAAGTGGAAAAATTCAAATTTTTCTATGCCAGGGGCATTTCATCTTTCAAAATAAATGTTCCAAACGAACTTTTTGACACTATATGTTCTACCGAATTCTGGCCAGAATATGTTATCGTCAAAGAGTTTGAAGCAAAGAAAAAGAAAAGGCGGCCCGTAGGAATAAGTCTTCCCAGGCCCGACCAGACCACTGCGCCCTCTACGATATCCGCTTCAAAAAACTAATTAACTCCCTCTCTATCTCCTATCAGAATGCAAGAGGCCTACGTGGTAAGCTTCCCAAATTGTAATCTGATAGTCTCTCGTTTGCATCCCAGGTTATTGTGTTCACAGAAACCTGGTTAAAGCCGGAGATTCTGTGCTGTGTTCACGATATATCGGCTGGATCGGCCTATCAGACGTGGGGGTGGTATCCTCATAGCGGTTGACTTCACTCTCGCGTCGGAATTCAAGGAGTTCGATGTTGAATTCCTCTGTGTGAAGCTAACTATCAATGGTAGCTCTATTTTCATTACCTGTTCATACATTCCTTCTTGTCCGAACTTCCTATTTATTGGAACCATCTTTCCGCTATCCAAACGGTTTTCAACCGACTTTCGAATAAGGATCATTTAGTAGTTCTTGGTGATTTTAATATCCCAGGGGCTAGTTGGTCCTCAAATACTTCCTCTTATGTACTTTTCACCTCCACACAGCATGATTTTATTTCTGGCTTGCTCGACATTTCGCTGTCTCAAGTCAACCTTGTACGAAATTCCCTAGAGCGCTTGCTTCATCTCTGTTTTGTCTCAGATCCGGCAAGAGTCAGTTTAGCCAGGGTGGCGCCGTTGACGTTTCCCGAAGATCCCTATCATCCGTCATTCGACGTGACTCTCGACATTGGGACTGACTTACAGAACATATCTGACTGTCCAGCCAAGAAAGTCCTTTGTTTTCGCAAAACGGACTTCGAACGGCTGAATAACTTTATATCAGATTTTAATTGGTCCGCTTTATATATGTGCACTAACATGTCAGTAGCCGTGGATATTTTTTACAGTGCCATAAAATCCTTTTTCACTGAATGTGTTCCGTTCTACTGTCCATTAACATCGAATAAGCCTCCTTGGTTTACTAAAGAGTTGAGTCATCTTAAAAACAAAAAATCTAGGCTGTGTACTAAATATAAATATACCTGTTCTAACTCTGCCCTATCCCAAAATTTATCTGCTCGGTCCGTGTTGAACGCGCAGTGTTACAAGAATTATTTGACTCGTTGTAGGATCCAGATCTCTCAGGACCCAAAACTGTTTTAAAATTTTGTTACCACTAAACGTAAGCAAATTACGCATCCTTCCTCGCTTTCGTTTGAAAATACAGCCGTAAAAAATGATCGGGCTATTGCCGATTTGTTTGCGCAATTTTTTATTTAGAAGGAATCATTTGTTATTCCTCTCCACAAAAATGGTAGCAAATCGGATCAACGACAACCAATCTTTTAGAGTTCACTTCCTTCTTAGTTAGGGGCTTCCATAAGGGCTTTCAGACAGACGTAATATATACTGATTTCAGTAAAGCATTTGATTCTGTCAATCATTCTCTTCTTGTTCGGAAACTCGATATAATGGGATTTCCGCTTGTCTTCTTAGTTGGATCTCAAGTTATCTGAATGGCAGAACGCAAAAGGTCCTCTTTAAAAATTCTTTATCTAATGTTCTCAGGGTTACTTCTGGCGTCCCGCAAGGGAGCCATTTGGGTCCCCTGTTGTTTACATTATTTATCAACGACCTGCCGAAAGTTCTGACTAACTCCAGAGTACTTATGTACGCAGACGACGTCTAACTTTGCGTGCAATATAAGGACGCTTCCTGCTAGTCTGATTTACAAACAGATCTCAATAGCATCCAAACATGGTGCCGTATAAACTTATTGAACCTAAACGGCTCTAAATCCAAGCTATTGATTTTTTCTCGTGTCGCTCTCAAGCTCGCGACTTACACGCTGAAATGCTGCTCTTTGGAAAGAACTTCTATAGTTGATGATTTGGGTGTCCGCCTGGATCCTAAACTTGACTTTATCGATCATATTTCATGCATGGTGAATAAAGCCAGAAGTGTGCTTGATTTCATTAAACGGTGGTCGAAAGAATTCAATGACCCCAATGTTACAAAATCCCTATATATTTCTTTAGTTCGCCCTATCTTAGAACATGGATTTTGCGTCTAGAGCCCTCAGTATGGGGTTCACAGGAAACGCATTGAGACAATTAAGAAGAATGTTTTTACGCGTTTTGAACTAGGATCCAAACCAGAGGTTACCATCGTATGCTAGTAGACTTCTCCTAAAAAAAAAAAAAACAACTGAATATAAACTATCTGCGCACGATCTGCTCACCCAGATGAAACTTCCACCAGGACTTGCGCCCATCGCATCCGGGGCGCCCACCCGCCCGGATCAGCGCACCTGGACCGGCGCCCATGCCTCCGGGACGCCCAGCCGCCCGGATCAGCGCACCTGGACCGACGCCCATGCCTCCGGGACGCCCAGCCGTCCGGAGCTGCGCACCTGCCGCAGCCACCGTCGCCGCCGAGTAGCGCCATCGCATCCGGGGCGCCCAGCCGCCCGGATCAGCTCAGCTGGACCGGCGACCCCCGCATCTGCGCACCGAGCCGCCGTCGCCAGGACTCGGGCCACCGCATCCATGGCGCCCAGCCGCCCAGAGCGGCGCACCCAGCCGTCCCGTCGCCAGGATCCGCGCCATCGCATCCAGGGCGCTAAGCCGCCCGGAACCGGGCGCCGGCTCAAGCCGCCGCCAGGACCTGCGTCGTGGACCCGACGCATCCTCACTACCACGACATACGCGCTACACTTCACCCCCCGCCATGAAGTAAGAGGGGAGTGTGACGAAGTCTCAACACTGTAAGCTTTGTAAATATGTAAATATTAGTAAAATATAAGCTAAGTCTAAGTATTTCTAAAAACTCACTCATTCTGGCCGGGCACAAGCCACTCATTCCCACTCACAACAGGCACTCACCCACGCAATCAGGCAATTCCCACTCAAGCACACTCCCACACTCACAGAAAGCCGAGCACAAACCACTCACACGCAAGCTGCCGATCGCCGGCAAAGGCGTCGGCACGCACCAAAAGGGAACTTAAACGGCGAATGCTGTACCCTCGGGAGTGGAAAAATACCACGCCACTGACGAACGCAGGGAGAGCAGCGGCGACGCCGCCACCACCAAAGTATAGCCGAGCAACAGCGCATGCGTGGGAGAACGGCGCGAGCCAAGCCGCCTTCCCCCATTGGCCGGATCGGCACACGCCATGAGTGCAAAAGCCGAAGCAAGAGCGACGGCGCATGCGCCGAAACACCGAGAGCGGAAGAATGGTGCTGCCGGCACGATCGCCTGTAGGAGCGAGAGGGAGGAGAAGAGACGCCACCTACGCTCAGCCGACAGAATCAGGTCATGGCCAAGCCGTGCGAAAACGAGCTTGGCAGTTAGTTCCCGACTCTGAAAGCGAACAGAAGCCCAAATTCGAAAAGCCGAAATCTAAGTCCGCGATCCCGCTACCACACGGTTGAAAATCTAAAACGTGTGTCCGCTGCCGCGAGTGTCACGCCATCAGCGCGCCCAGGACCTGCGACAGGATCGTCGCCAGGACACGACTGCCCCAAGGGGAACGAGGTGTGTGTGCGGGTGAGCCATGGCCGCAGGCCAAAATTTGTTAGGGGCCGGGGGAAGGTGCCAGCCAAACTAATGCCCCTCTCTCCCCCTTCCCAGCCGTTTTCTTTGGGCCGCCGGCCATATATATATATATGTGATTAAATAATTAAAATTTGCTGCCGTCGGGCAAAGGCGCCCGCCGGATTAGGGCCCCTCTTCCCCGCGCGCCATTTCTTTCGGGCCGCCGGCCAAATAATTCTGGAGTCTAGAAAATAAACCTATAACGTGGAAACCCTCGCCTCTTTTTTTGTCCCGTGTTCCGCTCCGCATTTCTTTGCCCCCTTTCTCGCGTCGCTGGGGACCCCGCTGCTCGGAACTTCTTCCAGGCGGGGCATAGGTGGACCGTCCGGAAATCCCTCCGGCTCCAGGGGCATACGCTGTGCGGAAATTCTTCAAGGCGTGGGGCATAGGTGGACCGTCCGGAAATCCCTCCGGGTCCAGGGGCGCACGCCGTTCGGAAATTCTTCCAGGTGTGGCGCAAAGGTGGACCGTCCGGAAAATCCTCCGGGTCCAGGGGCAGATTTTATTCAATCCATTTATATCACCAATAATGTTACAAAAATAGAAACTACAAACTTTGCGTGAAATATAAGGACGCTTCCTGCCAGTCTGATTTACAAACAGATCTCAATAACTTCCAAACATGGTGCCGCATAAACTTATTGAACCTAAACGGCTCTAAATGCAAGCTAATGATTTTCTCTCGTGTCGCTCCCAAGCTCGCGACTTACACGCTAAACTGCTGCTCTTTGGAAAGAAGTAATATAGTCGATGATTTGGGTGTCCGATTGGACCCTAAACTTGACTTTATCGATCATATTTCGTGCATGGTGAGTAAAGCCAGAGGTGTGCTTGGTTTCATTAAACGGTGGTCGAAAGAATTCAATTTCCCCTATGTTACAAAATCCTTATATATTTCGTTAGTTCGTCCTATCTTAGAATATGGATCTTGCGTCTGGAGCCCACAGTATGGATTTCACAGTAAACGCATTGAGTCAGTTCAGAAGAACTTTTTGCTTTTCGCTTTACCCGGTTTGAACTGGGATCCAAAACAGAGGTTACCCTCGTACTCTAGTAGAATTCTCCTAATTAACTTACCTTCTTAAGCTAACCGTAGAACCATGCTTGGCATTACGTTCATTTTTAGCCTTATCCACGGTAACGTGGAAAGTGCTGACTTGCTGGGTCAGCTTAACTTTCACGTACCGAGTAGAAATGCTAGATCCTATATTCCTTTAATTTTGAGCCAATGTAGAACGTCTTTTGAATTGCATTAACCCTTTAGAGTCTTATGTGCAAATTATAACGATTTGTACATGATAACATCAAACGTTGATAGCCTTCCCCAACTAAAAACCTTAATACTAACCCACTTAGTACGCATGCAGGCAAATATTCGCAGCACGCCAGTAGTCATTTCCTCGTATTCCTTTTCTATACTTTCATATGTCGCGCCTACTAACAATTAACACGAACAGGCACGTGCTTGGTGTCAGATGGGCCACTTGAATGTACTGATCGTAGTGCGTCAACGTCCAATATATAAAGTTCTATGGCGCTCAGTCAGGAAAGTATCAAGTTCCTGCCACGTAGGAATTTCGGTTTTGTTCGTTAAGGACTGCTCCCATATTGAAAGCGTCAGCTTTGGAAGCTTTGTGGAGCACACATACACCAGGAGACAATCCCAATTATCCGTAGAAAGGCCGGACAAATTTAGGGATGTGAGGCAGTTTTGGATCGGATTTTGCAGCTCCTTTAAGGCTGCCGAAGATTCTTGTGCGATGGACTGCATGTTTAATAACTTTTTCAGTTGGCTGTTCACCAGCGCTCGTTTGTTTTCGAAACGCTCAGATAGGTTTTTCCAGGCTGAGCGGAAACCATCGTTACTGAGTGGCGAATTGGAAACTATGGAATGAGCTTCAACACTAGTCTTGGCATTTTGATAGAACAACTTTTTAACAAGGGTCAGCGCAGGATTGTCTTTACAGACCGCTGTGAAAACGTCTCGTAAAGTCGACCAGCGAATGTAATGGCCCGAGAAAACTTCTGTTTCGCACGGAGGAAGCTGACAGCCAGACGGATAGGAATTTTTGGGCAGAACGGGTTGGATTTGAGCTGTTTTAGAAGCGATCGTCTCGATCTGTTCCATTAGCTTTGCGGCACACCTTTCATAAATAAAATAGGCTTACTCGTATTTTGCCTTTAGAGTAGGTAAGATGTCCGCCGTGATCTCTAAGCCATCTGAAAATTGCTCTGAACAAGCTTCATGTTCTTTCTCGACCTTATCCCATTGCGCTCGGACTTGGTCGAGATGAATTTGACACGTATATTTGGATAGAGTGGGTGCTGCTGGATTACAGACTTTGGAATCGAACTGACTCAGAAGGTCACAGATCAAAATAAATGTATTTAAAATGGAAGCAGTCATTCTGATATTTAAAGAACAAACAGAATTGTTTGTTTATGGATGTAATTTTGTTCGAAATAGTTATACGTGTCAAAGCTGGAATTTGAATTTAGGAACCAATCGGAATATATTAGGAAATTAATTTAATTTAATTTAATAAAGAATTAATTGAATAAAATTTTCTCTGCTTCAAAACGGATACGGTCACACTAATGCCGATATGGAAGAGCACTTGAATTTCTAACTGATTTAGTTAATTGCAATTTTATAAAAAATAATTTACAAATTATTTTATGTGCCCGGACTTATTCAGTTGACTGGGCCCAAGGCTCTGTTGGTGAAGCGTGTGCGCCTGTCGCCGCGTCGATCCTACTCAGGTAGTGGTGGTTGGCAGTCACATGCCGACTACTAAAGACCGACCATACGTGGTGAAGAACCACATCCTGCTCGAGGTGCCCCTGCTCTAGACTAAATATGGCGGATCTATAGAGGACAACTCGAAAAAACCCGTAATCACCGGTGTTACCGTACCGTGCCCTTGTGATGAATGGCACTACGTTAGTGTGTCTTTTAACGGTGGCTTCCGGATACCTGGCATCTCCGGTGGTATAAGCGCCCGATCCGGGGTATGAGGCTCTGCCCCGGGGGATACTTCCTTCCTCACTACTCGTGGGACCAATCTATGGAAACCAAAAACAGTAACGAAGAAACAGGGTGCTCTAGCAGCCCCAAATCGATTAATATCGAGCCCACTCGGGAGCCCGAAGAAGCCATGGACGTCTGTTTACAAGGCTCTGGCACCGACACCATCAGCAAGGAAGAGGAAGAAGCCCTTCTCGCCTCTCCCAAGGTTGATAAACCAAAGCGGATCGCTCCATCGGGCGCCGCAAGGAAAAGGTTGCGCAGACACCTAGCGAACGGCATGCCCTTAGAGGAGGCCAAAAGGCTCGCCCAGAAGCCTATGGACCCTCCTAGGGCAGTGCCTAGCAAGAGTGGCGGGACCAACAAAAGAGGTAGATCGGCCAATACGACCCCAGAAGGAGCGTCGAAAAAGAGGCCCATGACCAGAACCGCGGCATCTAGTGCCTCGACGAAGGGTCCTGCAACAGTACCGCTTGCCACGGAGGCTCCAGTAGTCTCTACATCCGCTCCTGCGGCTAGGCAGGCAGCACTGGAGCAGTCGACCCAAGTCGGTGTCATGGCTTCCTACAGGGACGTAGCCAGCTCAGTGAAGCTGGCAATACTCCCTGAGGACTACCCGAAAAGTCTGCTCACGACGGAGCAGCTGAAGACGGTACAATCCGCCATTTTGTCGAGGGTGGTGGCTATGAAACACGGCTCTGTGAAGCCGCTGTTTTCTGGCTGCATCTTCCGACCAGGCTGGATGGCCATAACGTGTGGAGACGCGAAGACAGCCGAGTGGCTGAGCACCGAGGTGCCCAAGCTCCGGTTGTGGAAGGACGCCCACATAAAAGTAGTCCCCTAAGCAGAGGCTACATGTGCCGCTGTCTACATCGGCTACTTTCCGCTCCCTAATGCGGACATGAAGACGTCGGAGGTTCTAGACCTTATTGAAGGCCAAAACAGCGGCCTAAGCGTGGGAGACTGGCGCGTCTTCCACCGCGAAATAAGGCAGAACACGGCGATCATAACAATCGCGCTTGACCCAGTCTCGGCCAAACGGCAGAAAGAGCTAGGGCATAGCCTTAACTTTGCGTTTGGCACGGCTACTCTAAAGCCAAAGGCCGATACGCAGGCCGAAGGCCGAAGAAGCAGGCAGTGGCTCCCGTTCCCGCAGCGGAGAAGCCCACCTGCTCCACTGCCAGTGCTCCTGCTATGGCTGCTTCAACACCACAGGGCACCGCAATGGCCCAGGAGCCCGCAGTACTGCGGAAGTTCCTGCGTCCCCCACTCCATGGGCGCATCACGCGCAGAACCGGGCGCACCACACGAGGCACCGGGGGCGTACCCAAGAGTGCGAGGCGCACCCAGGAGGAGGAGACCCTTCTAGGCACCAACCGCGGCCGGAAGATAGCGGCCAGGGGCCGCAAGATTGCGGACTAATGTCCTCCCCCCCTCTCCCCACTCACCTTAACACCAGGAGACACCTCCGATGTCTCCAAGCGAACCTCCACCACGCAAAGGCCGCATCTGATGTACTTTGCGAGAGGTTCGCTACAATGGACATAGCGTTCATCCAGGAGCCCTGGATAAATGCAGTACGTGTCCTGGGGCTTAGCACCCCATCCGGTTAGTTGCTGTATGCAAGTGACCAAGCTCGCCCTAGATCGGCGTTGTTAATCTCTCCCTCTCACAGTTCATAACTGAGGACCTGGTGGCGGTTTGGGTTAAAATACCCACTGCCCACGGCGAGCAGGAGGCAATGTTGGCCTCCGCCTATCTACCCGGCGACTCGGAGGAGGTGCCTACGGCGGCTACTTATGCCCTGTTAGAGCACTGCCAGAGAAACCGGCTCAGATGGATAATCGCCTGTGATGCCAATGCACATCACACGGTCTGGGGAGCAGTGACATCAACAAGAGGGGTGAGTACCTTCTTGAATACATTATTAGTAACAATATAGGATTACTAAACCAGGGCAGCGAGCCTACATTCAATAATGCCATTAGAGATGAAGTTCTTGACCTAACTTTCTGTAGTATAAATATATTGTCCGTTGTCTCAAACTGGCACGTTGCAAGTGAGATCACTATTTCAGATCACCAACACATTAGATTTGATATAGGATGCGCCTTGCAATGTAGCCTAGTCACCAGAAATCCCAGGATAACCAACTGCTTTGAACTTGAGCAATCCAGAGACTGCTCAACCCGTCCGATATCATCCATAGACGAGTCAGAGCGTGAAGCTACTTTGCTTCATATTAATGTTCACCATATCACGCCAGCTGCGACAAAAAGGCACGCAAGACCGGAAGGGCTGTTCCCTGGTGGAACAAAGGCTTTGACGATCTCAAAAGGCTGCGGCGAAGGCTCTTCAATAAAGCGAGGAGTGGGAGGGCCTCATGGGACTCCTATACATCTGCTTTAACGCTCTACAATAAAGAGCTGAGAAAGTCAAAACGGGCTACTTGGCGTCAACACTGCCAACACATGCCAAGCAACTGGGCTAAAGTAAAAGTCGTGTTTATTCCAAAGGCAGGGAAGAAAGATTCCCAATTGCCTTAAACATATAGACCGATTAGCCTTAGCTCCTTCTTCCTTAAAACGATGGAGAAGATAATTGACCAGCATATAAGGGAGATGAATCTCAAGGAACTACCCCTACACAAATACCAATATGCGTATCAAGCTGGTAAATCAACTGAGACCGCCATACACTGCCTTACAACAACCATTGAAAAGGCCATTGGCGCTCAACAGATAGCACTAGGTGCCTTCTTAGACATCTCAGGAGCTTTCGACAACACGTCATATGAGGCTTTACGTGCCTCTCTTGTACGAATGAATGTCTCTACACCTATCACTATGTGGATTCTGGAAATGCTTAAATCCAGAATCATAACTGTAGACCTTGGAGGAACTATGACCTCAATCACAGGCACAAGGGGATGCCCTCAAGGGGGAGTACTCTCTCCTCTCTTGTGGACTCTGGTCATCGACGAGCTACTATATGAGCTCAACAACCTAGGGTTCTCCACTCAAGGCTACGCTGATGATCTAGTCATCTATATAGTGGACTGGCATGAGCAAACCATTTCGGACCGCATGCAGCAAGCCCTTGATATAGCCAACAGATGGTGTCAGGACAAAGGACTGTCCATAAACCCATCAAAACCAACGGTTTTAGTCCCATTTACTAGGAAAAGGTCTCTCTCCTTAAAAAGACCATCCCTAAATGGGTCCATCAACGACTTTTCGGTTGAAGCCAACTACTTAGGAGTCACACTTGACTCCAAGCTCAACTGGAATGCACACCCTGAGAAGACCATAAAAAAGGCCACTCGAGCACACTTTGCTTGTAACAGGCTCTACGGTAGAACATGGGGCCTAAGTCCCAAAATGATCTACTGGTCTTTTAACACTGTGGTAAAACCGATCTAAACCTATGCATCGCTTGCTTGGTGGACGAAATCTACCCAGAGGACAGCTGCGGCTGCACTTACCAAATTACAACGACTGGTATGCATAGGCATCACTGGAGCCATCCGGACATGTCCTACTGCAGCACTGGGAGTCATAACTGGCATACCCCCTATACCAATTACATTGAAAAAGGAGGCCTGCCTGGGGGCACTTCGTTTTCAAAACATCACCAATATCAAAAGTGGTGATCTTACCGGGCATCTCAGGGTCCTTGAACCCCTAATAAATGATCCCATTCTGCGCATAACTGATGAGCAGAAACCAAAACTTGTTTTCCACAGAAACTTCTCTGTAGTGTTGTACACTAGGAATAAATGGAAAACAAAATCAATATCTCTGCCCAGTGAATCACAAACATGGTACACTGATGGGTCAAAACTGGAAAACGGTGTAACGACCCTCTTTCAGGCTGCGTGGCTTAGCTCGCCGGGTCGTGAGTTACACAAATTTGTGCGTGCCGTTTCCTTGAGTCCCACAAATACCCAGTAAGAAGAGAGTTGAAAGTTCGGTTCTGTATTTATTTATTTATTACGATCGGTTTTTTCCTGGGGAAGAAGTGGCGACTTCGCGACTGGCGCGGTGTAGTCGACTTGAGAATATCCTGGAATGTAGGGGTGTGACTTCGTGACTGGCGCGATGTAGTCGGCTTGAGGTTACCCTGGAATGAAGGGTGTGCGACTTCGCGACTGGCGCGATGTAGTCGGCTTGAGGTTACCCTGGAATGCAGGGGGTGCGACTTCGCGACTGGCGCGGTCGACTTGTGGATACCCTGTAGTGTAGGGTCGTGCGACTTCGCGACTGGCGCGATGTAGTCGGCTTGAGATTACCCTGGAATGTCGGGTGTGTTGGGGCGAGGCGCGTTCCCAAGCGGGTTGGCCGCGGTTCGGGTCGCGACGGTCGAGTCCGGGTGACGGTCGGTCGTACTTACGATCGTCGTGCCTATGCTCGCACCGTTATTCCTATCCTCCTGATCAAAATCTGCTAGCAAGAGCTAAACCTTGTCCCATGTTCATCCTGTTACGCTCGAGTTCGGTTCCGGAACCTTACTCCGCTACCCTGTTCTCGTCAAGATCTGCTAGCAAGAGCTAAACCTTGGCCCCTTCCTGATCTATGGCATGGGCTCGGTTGCAAGAACCTTACCCCGCTACCCTGGTCCACCTCAAGATCCGCTAGCAGGAGCTGAACCTTGGCCCCACGTCTAAGCCAATGTGCATGAGTTCGGCTACAAGAACCTCACTCCGCTCCCTGGTCCACATCAAGATCCGCTAGCAAGAGCTGAACCTTGGCCCGTATCTACTTCGGCAACTAAGTGAGTTCGGCTCCAAGAACCCTACTCCACTACCATTACTACTTGTTCAAACTACTATGAGACTTACCCAGGTGTTGTCAGCTCGGCTGCTCGCCAAAAGTGAACTTGCCCTGAGTTGTGTCTCGCCTCTTATAGGCCGCGATCAGCTGTGTTTCCCCGATCGATATTCGATTCTTATCGATAGGCACCAGGGTTGCCATATCGTTGGGCACGGCCGATAACTATCAGCTGTTCAGGGCTGGTGGCCCTATCGGTGCTGGGGTTGCCAGATGTTGCCCTTATTGTTTGTGGGCGTTGCCAGATGGCAGACTATCACCTTTTTATTTATTATTAATAATCTCAATTCATAATAATAGCCATTCCTAATAATACTTCATAATAGTAACAATTCATAATAATAATTCATAATAACAATTCATAATAATAATTCATAATAACAATTCATAATAATCTCGGTAAATAATACTTAACAATTCCTAAAGATAATAATAAAGGTAAATAGTAACAATTAATAGTAAGAAATGCGGCGCGGGGCGTCGCATCTCCCCCTCCGTTGCCAGATCAGGCCTTCGTGACGCTGGTGAAGACTTCGCCGGCTGCGTTGATCTTTACGGCGTACAGGATTCCGCCTACCGTCATCTTAAAGTTGACCCTTTTTTTTGGCGGTCGCTTCTCCAGTTTGCGGTCCACTTCCTTCTGCACCTCCTCTGGGATTCGTTTGTCGTCCTGCGCCGGTGCCGTTGCCAATGTCTTGTCCTCGTCCGTGTTCAGTTCCAGGATGTCCCCTCGTTCTTTTTCCCAGTCGGCTAATTTCTGTGGCGTTCTCCATGGTATCTGCTCAGTCTGTTCGTCCCATAACTTTTCCCGTTTTGTTTCGTCTTTGTTCGGTTGGTTGTTGTTGCTCGGGGTCCTTGGCCGTTCGGTTGTCGTATCTTGGGTTGCTTGTTTCTTCTCGCTCCGTATCGGTGGTGGTCTCGGCGTCCTGGGATCTCTCGGGGTCGTTTCCTGTATTTGTGCCGGTTTGGGTGTCGTAGTCCTTTTTTCTGCTGGGGTCGTCACCGTTGTTGTTGTTTTTCTTTTGCCGATGCCGTGGTTGTTTCCTTCGTTGATGTCTTGCTCGTGCTGATCGTTGCTAGTACCGTTCTGTTCAGTGTTGTCGGGGTGTGCGCTATCCTCTTCTTTGTCCTGGGGCCTTGTCCTGCGTCTTCGTCTGGTTGCTGGGGTGGCGCGATCGGTCTCTGGCTTTCCTCCGTTCGCCGTTTCGGCGCCTGTCTCGACACTGGAGTTGCCACTGCGAAGCCGCGCCTTCGCTGCATCGGTCTTGCAGTGGTTACCATCGCCCTCCTCTTCTGGCCTGCGAGCTCCATCGTTCGCCTCCGAAAGGCTTCTCTGGTCTTCTCGAACTTGTCCATCTGTTCTCTGTGGAGTTGTTATGGTGTTGTTAGGATACTGCGTGATAGGCTGTTCTACCCCCCCTGTATACTCCTTCATCTGATTTACGTACGCTCTCTTTACCTTACCGGTCCCTACGTTCTTGACCCTTGCTATGACTGGTGATATCATCTCTATGACTTTGAATGGTCCCTCGAACTTCGGTGCGAGCTTGGCGGCGAACTTATCGCAAGCTTTTGACAATGGGTGTTGCCGTACCCAGACCCTGTCCCCTTTCTTCGGCCTCCAATCGCGTTTACGAAGGTTGTACGTTCGCGCTTGGTCTTGTGCTGCCTTTTCCATACTCTGTCGCGCCAACTCCCATGTTTCCTTGATTCGTGTTATTCTTTCCGTCGGGGTTTCTTCTTTCATGGCTGATCCTGTAGTTATTTCGTCGAATAGGTTCCCCGTTGTTCTTGGCTCCCTACCGTAGGTTAGGTACGCCGGGCTGTACCCTGTTGACTCTGACCTGCTGCTGTTGAAGGCTAACGTTAACTCTGGCAGTACTTCATCCCAACGCTCGTGCCGTTCTCCGGTGAACTGTGCGATCATCGTCTTTATGGTCCTATTTGCTCGTTCAGCCGGGTTCTCTTGTGGTGTATATGGCGCTGTGAATTGTTGGAGTATTCCCCACTTCGCCATCTGCGCTTTGAACTTGTGGCTTGTAAATTGTACCCCGTTGTCCGATATTAATACCTTTGGTGCGCCGGTGCGTGCGAGGATTTTCTCCCTGAATGTTTTTAGGACTGCCTTCGTCGTTGCTTTACGTATTTCTGTTAGCTCTACCCATTTGGAGAACTTGTCGATGAATACCAGCAAAATGTTATTGCCGTGGCTTGACCTTGGCAAGGGTCCCACAAAGTCTACGCAGATAGTCTCTCCTGGTGCCTCCGCCACTCTTGTCAGCATTTTCCCGGCCGCCTGTCATTGCGACACCTTGTATTCCTGACATGCTCTGCAGTTGCCGATGTATTGTTTGATCTCTCTATGCATCCCGGCCAGTAGTACCGATTTGCTATTCGGTGTTTCGTCCTTCGGATTCCTAAGTGACCTGCCGTGGCCGTAGTGAGGTTCTCTTCTAGAACTCGTTTTCTCTGTTCTTTGTTTACGCAGAGCTTCCACGGTTGCGTGTCCTCGTCGGCCGCCCAAGACGGTAGGTGTCTATACAGCTTGCCTCCTTCGACGCAATAATCTGGTAAACTGGCTGGGTCCTTTTGGATGGTCAGTATCTTCCCTCGTATCCATTTGTCCTCCTCTATGTCCGCCCTCTGTGCCTCTTCGGTGGGTTGCCTTGATAGGGCGTCCGCCACCACGTTTAGCTTTCCCTTTCGGTATCGCACCTCAAAGGAGTAGGGTTGTAGCGCCAGTGCCCATCTTGCTACCCGCCCAGACGGGCTTTCGATGGAATTTAGCCACTTGAGGGCTAGGTGGTCCGTGACTACTATGAAGTGATAGCCTTCCAGGTACATCCTCATCTTGTGGATACCCCAGTGTATTGCCAGGCATACTGCTCCTAGTCCGCAATCGCTTGCGTCTGTTTGTAGGATGAAGGTCTTTGTGAAGTCCGGGCAGGCGAGCACCGGTGCTTCCGTTAGTGCTTTCTTCAGCTCCTCGGCCGCTCTTTCGTGTTCGTCTGTCCAATGGAACTTAGTGTCCTTCCTGATCAGTTCGAACAGCGGCTTTGCGATCTCAGTGAAACCCGGCACGAATTTTCGGTACCACGGTGCTACCCCCAGGAATCTGTGCACCTGTTTTGTTGTTGTAGGCCTCGGTATGTCCCTGATGGCTGTTATCTTTTCTGGGTCCGTGTGTATTCCCCGTGCGCTCACTACATGGCCCAAGTATTTTATTTTCTCCTCGAAAAATTGACATTTCTCTGGGTTAATCTTTAGGTTTGCTCTTCTCAGGCGTGCCAGTACTTCCCTTAGCTTCTCCAGGTGCTCCTGTTTGGTCCTGCCGATGACCACTATGTCATCCAGGTAGGCAAATGCGAATGGTTCCATCTCGGGACCTATCACCGAGTCCAACGCCCTTTGGAACGTCGCCGGGGCCGTATGGAGTCCGAACGGCATGACCTTCCACTGAAATAGGCCTCGCCCAGGCACCGTGAATGCAGTGTATTGCTTGCTTCGGTCTCAGGATGGTTCAGGATGTGATCCATTCGTGGGACCGGGTATGCGTCCCTTTCTGAGTGTGTGTTCAGCTGTCTGTAGTCTATACATAGCCTCCATTGATTGTTCTTTTTCCTTACGAGTACCACTGGCGAGCTGTACGCCGAGTGCGAAGGTTCGATCAGGTCCTGTTCGATCAGTTGGTCGACCTGTTCGTGTATTATTTTCTGCATGGCTGGGTTCTTCGGGTAGTATCGTTGTTTCAGGGGTCGGTCATGTTTCATGTAGATCGTGTGCTTCGCTATGTGGCTTGTCCCTTTTACCCTCTCCATTACGGCTAGCTCTCTATCTAGAAATGCCTTGATTTCGGTGTCCGTTGGTTCGCTTGCTGCTGCGCTTCCCAATTTCTGTGGCTTCTTCCCACCCTTCGTGTTTGGGTCGAGCTGCGCTATCAGGCCTCCACACCGTAGTGTAGTGTTTCACTGTGCCAAAAAGTCTATCCCTAACAGCAAGTCCCCGATGACGTCTTCTAGTATTAACAGTGCCACTCTTACTTCACTCTCTCCAAGTTCTATATCCAACTCTATCTCCTCTGTGGCCACTGTCGCCGTTCCATCCGCCAGGTTTATTACCTCGTCTGTTTGTCGGACCTCGACGTATTCTCGGAGCTGAAGTGCCAGTTTTCCGCTCATGAAACTCCTTGTCGCTCCGGTGTCTAGAATGATGTGAGTCTGTTTACATCCTATTCGTACGAGGGCGGTTATCCTTCGACCGTCGAATCTGATCATTGTCGCTGGTGGTTGTTCTGGGCCGGCCCTGGGTACTCCACCTGTCTCCCAGCGCCTCTTGCGTTTCCCTCTGCCCGTCTGCAGCAGTGAATCGTTCTCGTGTTGTCCCGGCCGCATACCCAAAAGAACAGTCTGGGCGGGTTGTTGCACTGGTATGCTCGGTGGCCCGGTGCCTTGCAACGCTGGCAGAGGTTATTGATGTTGAACTCTCTCGCTGTTCCAGCTTGCTGTGTGTGTGGTTGATATGTGTTGTAGCCCCTATACTGTCTGTCCATTCCTTTTGGCTGATTGTATTGTGGTGGTGGTGGTTGTGCCGATCCTACCGACTCGTACTCCTCCGCCAGTCTCATGTATTCTTGTAGCGATCTTACTTCGCTTCTTTTCGCGTAGTACCTGAACCCTGGCGTACTATTCCTGTACGTCCAATTTAGCTTCTGGTCTTCGCTTAACGTGGTGCACCGCATTATTTTCCTGAGCTCTCTTACGCAGTCCTTGGCTGGCTCTTGGTTGGACTGTTGCCTTCTTGTGATTTGTTCCATGGCTCTTTCCTGGTAGACCGCTGGAACGTAATAATTCTTGAGCTCTGTTTTGAGCGCCTGCCAGTCTGGCATTTCCACTGGGTTTGTGCGCCACCAGTCCAACCACCAGTCCCTTTTAATATTACTACTGCTGCCGCTGTTACGTGGTCGAGCCCTATATCATATGCCTTTGCCATTTCTTCGATCCTGGTCAGGAACTCCAGAGCGTCACCTGTCCCGTCGAACACTTCGTTCCATCCACGAATGGTGTTAATGGCCGCGGCCCGTTCCCCTGCTCTGCTCTTGTATTCTTCCTTACGTGTTTCCTCGTTTCTCAGCTCAAATTCAGCTTTTCCGCTTGTTTGTTCCAGTTCTTGTGTCGTTGGGTATTTGACCTCCAAATTGACCCCTGCTCCCGGGTTTGGTGAGACGTTCCGTGTGTGACGCTGGCTTAACTCTATTAGTCTCCTGCTCTTTTCACTGTCATGGCTTCCGTTTTTTATGAAATCGGATAGCTGGCGTCGGAGGTCTTCTACCAGTTGTTCTGGTTCCATCCCGAATTCCCTGACGTACCCTTCTAATTGGGGCTTGATCAGGTTGGACACCCATCCTCGGGTTAACTTCTCCGTCGTTGACATGGTTTGTATGGTATTTTATCGGACTCAGGAACTATACACGTTGGCCGCCAGTGTAACGACCCTCTTTCAGGCTGCGTGGCTTAGCTCGCCGGGGTCGTGAGTTACACAAATTTGTGCGTGCCGTTTCCTTGAGTCCCACAAATACCCAGTAAGAAGAGAGTTGAAAGTTCGATTCTGTATTTATTTATTTATTACGATCGGTTTTTTCCTGGGTAAGAAGTGGCGACTTCGCGACTGGCGCGGTGTAGTCGACTTGAGAATATCCTGGAATGTAGGGGTGTGACTTCGTGACTGGCGCGATGTAGTCGGCTTGAGATTTCCCTGGAATGTAGGGATGCGACCTCGCGACTGGCGCGATGTAGTCGGCTTGAGGTTACCCTGGAATGAAGGGTGTGCGACTTCGCGACTGGCGCGATGTAGTCGGCTTGAGGTTACCCTGGAATGCAGGGGGTGCGACTTCGCGACTGGCGCGGTCGACTTGTGGATACCCTGTAGTGTAGGGTCGTGCGACTTCGCGACTGGCGCGATGTAGTCGGCTTGAGATTACCCTGGAATGTCGGGTGTGTTGGGGCGAGGCGCGTTCCCAAGCGGGTTGGCCGCGGTTCGGGTCGCGACGGTCGAGTCCGGGTGACGGTCGGTCGTACTTACGATCGTCGTGCCTATGCTCGCACCGTTATTCCTATCCTCCTGATCAAAATCTGCTAGCAAGAGCTAAACCTTGTCCCATGTTCATCCTGTTACGCTCGAGTTCGGTTCCGGAACCTTACTCCGCTACCCTGTTCTCGTCAAGATCTGCTAGCAAGAGCTAAACCTTGGCCCCTTCCTGATCTATGGCATGGGCTCGGTTGCAAGAACCTTACCCCGCTACCCTGGTCCACCTCAAGATCCGCTAGCAGGAGCTGAACCTTGGCCCCACGTCTAAGCCAATGTGCATGAGTTCGGCTACAAGAACCTCACCCCGCTCCCTGGTCCACATCAAGATCCGCTAGCAAGAGCTGAACCTTGGCCCGTATCTACTTCGGCAACTAAGTGAGTTCGGCTTCAAGAACCTCACTCCACTACCATTACTACTTGTTCAAACTACTATGAGACTTACCCAGGTGTTGTCAGCTCGGCTGCTCGCCAAAAGTGAACTTGCCCTGAGTTGTGTCTCGCCTCTTATAGGCCGCGATCATCTGTGTTTCCCCGATCGATATTCGATTCTTATCGATAGGCACCAGGGTTGCCATATCGTTGGGCACGGCCGATAACTATCAGCTGTTCAGGGCTGGTGGCCCTATCGGTGCTGGGGTTGCCAGATGTTGCCCTTATTGTTTGTGGGCGTTGCCAGATGGCAGACTATCACCTTTTTATTTATTATTAATAATCTCAATTCATAATAATAGCCATTCCTAATAATACTTCATAATAGTAACAATTCATAATAATAATTCATAATAACAATTCATAATAATAATTCATAATAACAATTCATAATAATCTCGGTAAATAATACTTAACAATTCTTAAAGATAATAATAAAGGTAAATAGTAACAATTAATAGTAAGAAATGCGGCGCGGGGCGTCGCAACGGCTACACCGGGGCTGGTATTTTCGGACCAAGGTTCAACAAATCCATAGCCATGGGAAAGTCCCCAACTACTTTCCAAGCAGAGATACACGCCATAGAAATCTGTGCTCGTGAATGTCTTCGCAGGAAAATGCAAGGCGCACGGATTTACATCTTCTCTGACAGTCAGGCAGCGCTCATAGCGCTGAGTTCCTTTACGATCTCATCCGGACTTGTCGAGAACTGTTTCCAGCAGCTGAACGCCCTTGCCTCCAAAAACACCCTAACGGTGGGCTGGGTGCCAGGGCATGAAGGCCATATAGGAAACGAGGTGGCAGTCTCCTTAGCTAAACGCGGGGCGATGACACCATTTATCGGCCCTGAGCCGTTCTGTGGACTATCGAAAGGACACAAATGAGAACTGGGAAATGGGAGGAAGCAGAGATAAATCGTCACTGGACCGACAGTGCAGGGCTGAGACAAGTCAAACAATTTCTCCTCCCCCGGGTGACGCGATCATAACGCATCATCAACCTATCAAAAAGCGAAATTCGCACTCTAACAGGATACCTAACGGGTCACACTCTCAGAAATCGACACATGCAGATTCTGCGAGATGGAGCAAGAAACATCAGAACACATTCTATGTGAGTGGCCCTCGCTAATCAGACGTCGACTTCAACATCTAGGAGGTGAACTCATTCCCCCCTACACGATTTGGGAACAAATAGACCCTGCCAAAGTGCTCTCTTTTATTAGAAGCCTAGGTATAGGGCCTCTCCCCTAATCCTACAGGCCGGCACAAAAGACCTAAAATCTGGTCGCAGTGCAGCAAGGCCCTTATAATAATAATAATAATAATATTCAGTTGACTGCTGCTGTATTTGCCGCGGTACTGGTTTTGAAGATAAGGCGTGCGAGTGAATCTGTTTGTGCGTTAGCAATGCAGAATAGCGGAGACAGCGAGAGGCGGAAAAAATTGCCAAAAATCTGAGCGTCGACTTGCAGTCGAATATGTATGTAATTACAATTTTTTTTTGGTTGCCTATGCTTGCATCTAGCGCCGCTCAGGATAGAGCGAAAGAATGGCAATAAATATATGTTTTGTTAAATGTAGCTTTATTTGTGTAATGGAAATTTGGTACTAAACAGAAGAAGGCTTAAAACCAGCTTGGGGAGAGCGGATTTGAAGTTCTATTGACGAAAGTGCAGTGGAAGAGGGAGAGAGAGAGCGAGTGTACGGGATCACACTACCTCCGGAAAATAAACGCGTTTCTGGCGTGAACAATAGGCTAGAGGGTATATAGATAGTATGCATACACATTGTATATACGTTGGGTATATCAACATTGTATATAAACAAAATGCTTAACTCATTGTTCTCTTTCGTCATTCCGTCTGTTTCGCAACATCAGCTCTCTAGCAACATGCGTAGAGGCAGATCGAAAACGGAGAGAGAGTCAGTCGAATGCAAACGCGGAAAACGTCGAGAACGAATAAAGAACCCAAAAAGAGACTAATTTGTAAGTTGGTGTTTACCTAAGGATATATGTGTATTATACACCTACAAAAGTAAATAATTTGAGAATGTGGTTGCACAGAGGCTCGGCACAATACCTGAGTAAACAGCCCGGTATTCCACCGGGACCCAGCGCATACACATTGAAGATTCAGCCACAGAGAGCTTTTGGCTAAGATATGACTGAGAATTAGGTTCGAGCTGGGCATAGAAAAAGAGTACGATGGTTTCTTTGGATTAAATTGGTTGAGGAAGAACATGTGCTTTAAAAAACTCAACAGGACGATCGGCGATTGCTTGATTTGAGATTTCTGAAGAATTATTAAATGAAAGCGAGGAAGGGTATAGATTTGGTTTACGCTTGGTGTTAACAAATTTATAAGTCAACACCCAAAGGATTGGTGACGAAGCAAAGATCCAATAAGCGGTTTAACGAATTGTAGAAAAATGTATGTCAAGCAGGCATAAATAAGGTCGTTCTGTGCCTCAGTCTGAGAGATTTGTTAAAAACGCCCTGAATTTCCGAAAAGTGTTTCCAATAAATAGTGGATAGCCGATAGTGGATTATAGGAACATGTTTTGTAAATAAAACTTATACAAATAAATTGAATATTGGTGACATCGTCCAGGGCAACCAGTTAATAGATAAGGGAGAAGTCAATGGCAATCAATACTCCACCTCTTAGCCGGACAAGTCGGTCTATCCTGTAAATTGTGTACTTACCCGGGAAAATCTCAGAGCTTTCTTTGTCTTTAACCAGGTCTTAGTAAACACCATTAGGTAAAGCTGTCAGAATACAATTTCGAGAGCTTGCTAGGTAAGCCTCTAGTATTCTGATAGGAAAGTTGGAGAGAAGTGGTAATTGTTTTGGGACTAAAAGTGTTGAGGTGGTCTTTGAAGTTTGTGCCGGTATAGGGAGTCGTACTCCTTCTGGACGCTTGTTCTTCGTTTATGCTTCGAACTCCTTAACTATTACGTGGTTGGGACAGAAGTCACCAAACCAAATTTTGAGATGTCTCTGGCATAAGAAAATCTAAACTTTTCCACTTTTAAATTTTCGGTTTGGATTTTGCCTTGAATATAGGTAAGAACATCTTCTGATGCCGTGAACCACAAATTATTTTCGACGGTGGAACAGCTGTGAGGGTCTTTGATAACGATGTGTTACCAACAGCCGGTATTCCGGACATTATTTCACCCTAGACAGTCTGCGGAGTCAAGGTTTGGAATACCGCAGCGGACACAATGGAAATAATAGGCGGACCAGTTGCCATTTCCACCCCTGTACATTCGGTTACCGAATCTATTATTGTTCACGATCTCAAAAACATTGGGCTTGGTATTGGGGTCGGGGGCTGTGTCAAGGGGGTTATCCCGATGATAGATTGCTTGGATTCACACAGTTTCTGACGAACAGCTACAGATTTTTTGCGCAAAGCGTCTCGTTTATTACTTGGAGACTATTAAACAGAGCTTCAAACGCAGTGAACAGATCATTTACTTTGCGAAAATTGACCATGTGCTGACTAATTCCACATCTGGTCTGAAGCATAAAGGATTTCAATACCTTTTTAACCTCCGAACTGGACTGGCAACAATAGTGTAATCCCATTTTACTCGAATTCGACACACTTAGCGTGTACAACCGTATTGCAAAGCCAGCAATAGATCATTGGCTGGTCTGCCAAAACATTGTTTTTTTCCACAGACAAAGTTGAAAAACATTTCCACAAACCTTTGACCACTGTGCTAAAGAGGAGAACCGTCAACGAGGGTGACCGGGACAGCGAGAGCGATAAGGAAATAACGAGGGTGATAGAATTTAGAACCGCTTAGCTGCAGTTAAACACCTACGGAACTTAAGCGGGGAGACGCGGTATAGGCAGAAAAGAGAATGCAGAAAACCTTAGCACAAAAACTAAAAGTGAAACAAAAATACCGGTGGTTCGGAGCAAAACAAAAACATGCCCGTTCTCTATGAAGAGAATAGACGAATACGCAAGGTGCTTGTATAAGGGGTTGTAGCACTTGAATAAGTAAAAAAAAAATTTATTTTTAATGATCGGATAATTAGAGATTGTTTGTTAAATCGCTCCTTCGGCCTATCCCATGCTTCACGATCATTTTCATTAGTAACCCAAATGGATATAACTAGTGATATGATATAAGCGCGTCTCCAGAAAGGAACGATTTTAAATAGTGAAATCATTTTCAATCCGTCAGCCTCGCAGTGCATCTGATCCAGGAAACATATCTCAAAAAAATGTTTCCAGTGGCCGATGGTTACAGGAAAGAGTCGGGAGCTTAATTCGCTGGAGCTGAATATCCACATGACTTCCCTGAAACGTATCGACGGATTCAACAGTGACCGGCTTACTCTTACATATGATATCATATCTTTGCTCCTCCATAGTGGTGCTCTAAATGGCGTATGACGCACAGTATTTTCTCTCATATGCATCAAAATCGACGTCCGGGTTTACCCAATCTGCTTCCGATTGATAAGCAAGCAGAAATTTAAAAACAGACAACATTTTTTTTTTAGTTCCGCACTGTTGTTTGCTCTGATTGAATGTCGTCAAAAAATTTGAATGCAATTTTACGCGCACGAGTAATTTGGATTTAATGGAAGCCCTGTTGTTGAATCACACGGCGCATGTTAGTCGAGATATGCGATATAGGAATCTATAGATCACCGTTTACAAAAAAAAACTATAATATAGGTCAAATGTCAATTAAAAAGAGCATTACCGACAGTCCGGCTGTTTATAAATGAAGCTGTCAGTATTACTGTTTAATTTAATATATTGGTTCATTTGAGACACCCATCGATAGAAAAATATTTAGCAGTGGCGAAACGCTTAAATATTTCTAATGGGAATCCACGTTAACCAAGGATGTGACAATGGAAATTATAAGTGTTATAGGTTTTACAAAAAATATTAAAATTTGTCTTACCTTAAGTGAATTTTTAACCCGATTGATTAAATCCATTTTAAATAGACTTATCCACTGCCCCACTTGATTCAGGACCGCTGCCTTAAACCCAGTCATGTTCAGCCGTAAAAATACAAAGAAATCTTCATGCGTGTCCCAAGTACGAATTTGATCTTGTAACTCTATAAATCTATCAAGCTGTTCTTTATAGACCGACAGTGGAGGGTTCTCCATACCCAAAGGTTTGACCAATGAGCTGCCTTCTTGGTCCGCCTCAGCATCGCGTTCGTCCAGAGTTAAGTTGCGCCCGAATTTTTTTACTTCCGCCAAATATATGCTTTTATCCCAAATCCACAAGCTGGAGTACTCCATGTAGCCTTTGCCATGCACTCGAATAGCTTGCAAAGCGAGCTTTATTTTGTTCATAATTTCAAGACGCTGTTTATCTAACTCTGCCTTATCCTGTAGCTCGTCTGTAAAGTGAAAAATTATACTTTCTTATTTAACAAAAAGTAGTTTTAAAAGCAGACCTATGAAGTTGATAGGAGGTCGACCAGTAATTTCGGAAGGATCTTGGGCTACACGATTTAGCAGACTCATCATATTATTCATATCGTCAAGCAAAGTTTCAATAAAGAATGCGAATCCCGTTTTAGATGATGTATCAAGGTTCAAAAAGTAAACCACGTTAGGCTCCTGAAGTTCCATAAATATTTCAAATATAGGTGTATTATTCTCATATCGATTGTCTACTTCCATTCTTAAATATGTGCTGCTTGTTATAACTGCATCCACTAAATTTTCAGCAATGTTTTCATCCACATACTTCTCGTATTCGCGAAACAAGTTACGTTCTTCCATACTTACCCCATTAAGGAGTTCATAACGGTGAAAAGGTGTAATTATTTCCTCTTCGCTCTCAGACTGTTCCTCTTCATATTCCTCTAAATAGTCTTCATCGTCGCCCGTTTCCCTTTTCTTTTTAAATTTTACACTTGTCATTGCAGAAAGGCTTTTAATTGGAGGCCAAATACCATCGCCTTCCTCATCCTCCTCGCCGTGCTCTCCTGGAGGTAAGCTGTACCTTCGTGGAATATCGAAAAATAGTTTTAAATTTATGTACATTAGAAGGTCAATAAGCCTTTGGGTGTTTAACGCCATTGCCGTTCGCATGCTGAGAATTGGCTGCCGTGGTTCTGTATGAAGTAAAAGCCGTGGATTAAGATCCTTGCGCTGAAATAGTGGAACTTTCCCCCAGGATTTTATACTCTCCTTAATGGCGTCAAGGTTTTCTTGAGCAGCAACTAAACGGTCGTGCAAGTACTTGACCATTTTAAATATCATCACTATGAAGCGTTGACCTAAGAAACAAAAAATAATTATTTATAGACATTAAGTACACAAAGAAATGTCTTACTGAACTGGCTCCATTTAATTGACTCCATTAGTGGATTCATTTGCTCCTCTATCATAGCCATTTCTGCTGCAATCAATAGTTTTTCTGTTGGGTGCGCACGCGCGTTTGTGTCATTATACCATTCTGCTATGCGCATTAGCTTAATACGAGCTTGCTGTCGAATTTAAATTTAGATTAAAATAGAATAATTAATACCATCGATGTGGAAATTTCGTGAACCGTGTCAAAGCACTATCGCAAGTTACATTTACTTCGTGCTAATAAGGTATATATATTCCTGATCAGCATGAACAGCCTAGTCGATATATCCATGTCCGTTTGTCCGTTTGTCCGTTTGTCCGTCTGTCCGTCCGTCCGTTTCAACGCAAACTATCAGAACGAATTTTCGCAGATAGTCTTCTATATGATCTCTCTACTTTATAAGTCGGATCCGGCCAAGTATATCAAATAGATGCAATAGAACCGATCAAAAAATTTTGAGGAAAAAAATTTTTAGCCAGACAAAACAGAAATGTCTCAAATTATCTGAAAACTGAATAAGTTATAATTCTTTTCCTCAAAATTTTCCTATCGTTCCCATACTACCTTTATGATATAGTAGTTCGATTTTGAGTAAATAAACACCGAAATTGTAGAATAATACAAAATTTCCACGTCCCAAATTTTATAAAAATATTTTGAAAACTGATATGCACAAATTGTTCAGAAACCACACACACAACCAACAATATATCGACTGCATACAGGAACCCAAATTTATAGGGTAAAGGTGGCAGTTGTGGACACGGGGGGGTTGTGGACACCCCGGTGTAACTTTTGACACAGGACAGATATATGGATCTGTCAAATGTCATTTGTGCGCTATTGAAGCTCGATTGTTTTGTACCTTATACCAAACGGAACGGAAAAATGAATTTTTTCACCGTGAAAAAAATCACTAAAGTTTTATTGCACGTTTTTAAAAGTGTCACCGTGTGAAGTGTGTCAATTAAAAAGTTGAGTGCAATCGATTTTTTGGCGTGAAATTTAGTTATGTTTAAGATTCCACACCGGGTTTGGACAAAATTTTCACAATAAAAAATTTTTTCATATGATTTTAAAACGACTGCTTGAGGAAGTTGTGGACACTTAAATGTCGGGGGTTGTGGACACCCAATTTTTTGTTTGACAAATCTTAAAATATCTCCGTTGATTGAATTATAAGTACAGCTATATGTAAATATATTTTAATGGTGTTTATATTCTTTTCTTCGATGTTTGTTGCCAAAAAAATTTACCGCCTAAAACTCAGTTCACTGCAATGATTGTGATCGGCCAGTGCACTTGAAGTGTGCTAACATTCGGGCCAGCTATTTCACATGCACGAATTGTGATTCTGATTGGGGATGATGTCATGCGTAGTATTTTTTTTTTTTTGCTTTACAAATGAATAAACTTCTATTTTTTCTTCATTTTATTACGTTTAACTTGATACTTTCCTAATTTTAGCACATTCTATAAAGGTGTCCACAACCCCCCCCTTAAAATCTGAAATTGGCAAAAATTACTATTTTACAAAAAAAAAAATTTTTCTTTCAGTAATAGATATCACTGTAATTAAGCAAAAACTAGTTAGCTAAGGTCTAGCTTTCCATTGATATGCACATGTCTGCATAATATGCTCCAGTTAAAAAGATATCAGCGAAAAACAAAACTATGTCCACAACTGCCACCTTTCCCCTACCATAAGCTGCCAAAACATTCACACTTCGATGGATAAGAAATACACAATATTCTTCTTCACTTTGTGGCTTGCGGCTAGTTCGTGAGAGGTAAAGAAATGTCTCCATAGACCCACACGAAAGTAGTTCCTTCGTGTGGGTCTGTGGAGACATACCAATAATGGAGAGCTACCAATAACGAAATCTGACGATCTCGTCGACTAGTAGCAGGGTGTCTGACCTCAGGCTATACGTTATTGGTTCCTCTTTTTGGTTTCCTTGATAGTGTGGATACAGCTGGATCTACAGTTACTCTTTTGCTGATGTATAAGCTGTGCAGTAAGGCCTGTTAATAAGTTTTCAGTTCTTTGTTTAGTTCCTTGCGTGGCCGCCAGTCTTTGGTTCCGTAACTTGTATTGAAATCTTTTCTAACCGTTTTCCTGAGATGGGTTATAAGGGTGCATCAGACCAAGGCAAGATCAGCGGAGTACTTGCAGCAGCAGAGGAAAAAGGAGCTCTAGTACGAGCGGAGAAGAGCGGCCTTCATCCTTGCCCGGGCTAACCCAGCCATGGAGGCAGACCCGGAGCAAGCGGGTCTTATAAAATGGGCGAAAGGTGTCCTGCTTGACTACCAGCCTGTGAAGGCGGGGAGGGCGGTTGCCCCCAATGCCCAGCAAGGCAGCGCTGACGCGGGCAGGAGCGCCGCCTAAGCTGGGGATTGATCAACACTCGGTGGGTCTCATTGACCGGATCTTGCGCAGCAGAACGGGTCAACCATCTCCAGACAAGTCAACAGAGGCACACCCCAGGGCGGAGTTCTCTCCCCTCTCCTATTGAATGTGGCGGTCAACGAACTGATCCAGGGCATAGAAGAGGGCGGCTGTCGTGTTGTGGCTTACACGGACGAAAGTGCCAAAAAGGCTACAATCGCGCTATTTACCTGCCACAAGGCTATCGGGATAAAATGGGGAATGACCCCAAAAATAGTCCGTTGGCTGTACACGGCTATCATCCGCCCGATACTTCTCTTCGGAGTTGCAATCTGGTGGCCAGCTCTAAAGCGGTCCACCTGCCTGGGCAAGTTAAGGAAAATCAAACGTATGGCTAAGATCTGCATGACAAGCGGCCTGCGCACGACTCCGGGAGACGCCTTGGACATTCTCCTGGACATCCTCCCAATTGAAATAATGGGAAAGATGACCGCGTCACTCTCGGCACTAAGGATGAAGGGTGCGGGCCTGTGGAGAAGATCGATTTTCGGGCACACGAATCTCGGCTCTGCTCCACATCTTACTGAGGGAAACACTGACTACTGTGTCCCCGCTGACACCTTATCACACCCTTTCAGGTTTACATCCCCGACAGAACGGAATGGAACTTATGACCTCCTGGACATCTAGGGCCCCTTCACATTTACACGGATGGTTCAAAATTGGCCGGCCGGGTGGGAGGAGGTATATACTCTCAGCACCTTGGATTATGCGTCTCTTTTTGGCTACCCGACCACTGCAGCGTCTTTCAAGCGGAAGTCTACGCCATCAAAGAAGCCCTTGATCAGCTTCCCCCAACTAGGGTCAGAGCACCCATATGCATATTCTCCGACAGTCAGGCTGCCCTGAAGTCACTCGAATTTATTTCTTTTAACTCGAAGACCATCAACGACTGCCGCAGATCTCTTCTCAAGATGGCGGAGCAGTACGACCTCCACCTCATATGGGTCCCAGGACATAGGGACATCGAGGGCAACTGCGCTGAACTGGCCCGGAAGGGTACAACCTCCCCTCTTCAGCCGGAGAAGGAGCTAGTTGCTCATGACCACTCGCAGACTACTTTGTAGGGAGCACTTCCATCTCCTCGCGGACAGGAAATGGGAAAACCTAATCTCCTGCCGACACGCTAGGATGATCTGGCCACGCCAATCAACGAAGCGCTCCAAGAAGCTATTGTCTTTAAACAGGGAAAGCTGCGCCCTTGCCGTTAGGGTTCTCAGTGGTCACTGGCTACTTGGAACGCATGCGTCCAGGCTATCGGTGCACCATAACGACTTCTGTAGAAGCTGTAGGGATGAGGAGGAGGATGAGACAGTTCTTCACCTCCTCTTCCACTGTCCGGCCCTAAGCAGACGAAGACTGCAGTACCTGGGATTCCCCACCCTTGTGGATCTCGCCGAGCTAAGCGGGGGATCTAAGCCTACGCGGCATCACAAAGAGCCACATCAGGCTCAAGTGGACGGCCAGGCTCTCTGAGCCGGCCGTCACAGCCCTAGCCTAACCTAACGTATACTAAAAATTTGCACTCAAAGTATAAAGACAGTACAAATTTGTATATCACTAAAAAAAAAATTTAAATAAGTATTTTTGCATTCTCATTTTGAATTTTTCCTATTTGAGATTGATTGGTGATTTGTCTAAACAAAATGACGTCAAACTAATTAAAAAAAACACGAAAAAAAATTGCGAATTGCATATTTTATTCGAAACAAACAATAAGAAACTTTTCGAGTCGGAAAATGTGCCGAAAAATGGTTTTTTGACATTAAATCAAGATTTAGAAGGTTTAAGAAGAATTTCAAACATGGTTTTGTGTTATCTTCGACCAGATAAACAACATACGAAAAGCAACAAATGCGTTTACCTTCAAGTCATTCTAACATTATTCGAGCGATTTGTGTGTTTCAACAAATTATTGGATAATTAAAGCTAAAAAAAAAAAATAGAATTATTGGGCCTAAAATAAATATAACTTGTGAAATGTGAAAGATAACCAAATAACCAAATACAATACAAATACAAATAATAGACAAATGGATCACCGGCATTCCCAAAAAGTGTTTTAAAGTTGACGGAAATGGGTTTTATATATTAGATTACATGTGACAACAAATTTGAATTGCAACAGCATGGCTACTGCTCTACACAAAAGATCCATAGGAATAAACAATAAAAAAGACAAAGATAGCAGCGGTAGCACCTCTAATAATGAATTTAAAATGGATTTATGTGAAGCGTTGGTGGTCGGAAACATTCCATGGAATGTGCTTAATAATACAACTTTTTCAAATTTTTTACAAAAATACAGTGGGCAACAAATTCGAGATGAAAGCTCCTTAAGAAAATCATATTTGGACAAATGCTACCAAAAATCAATACAAAAAATACGTGACGTTATTAAGGACGGAAGCGTATGGATATCGGTGGGTGGAACAACTGATAAACAGGGCCGATATATCGCGAATTTGATTATTGGAATATTGAGCGAAAATGAACAGTCGAATAACCAAAAAACGTTTTTATTGTCGTGTAAACAATTGAATGAGGTAAACAAAGCAATAATTTCTCGATTCGTAAATGACAGTAGTATTCGTTTATTGTGGCCACATGGAAATGATGCTAAAGTTTTGCTCCTGTTAACGGATGCTGCGGCACATATGATCAAAGCTTTCAAAAATTTAAAAATATTCTATCCTAATCTCATACACCTAACATGTTTTGCTCATGGTTTAAATTTAATAGCAGAAAAAGGAAGAACATCGGGTTCTGACGCAAACTCTTGAATTACCACCAGAGACACTCTTAACCATCTGGCAATATGGTTAAATGCGTCTTCATTTTATGCAGATAGCGTGGAAGGATAGCAGGTAAGATAACTTCATTTTATTGATAAAAAATATTTTAAACTTTGCGTTGTAGGTGCTTGAAACACAAAATCCAGAAGATGCGATCTATAAGGCAGGCGAAAGATCTTTTACAAAATCTCCAAAATCTACATCGACTTCCTTGGAAGCCAGGGGACAATCACTGCCAATGTCTATGAATTTATTTAAGGAAGCCGAAAATATTGTCAGGGGACTAAGGAAAAGAGATAAACCAAAAATTTAAAATGGTTTTAAATAGAAATCCTGACTTTCACATTATTTTAAATTTTGATGGCGATGTTTCCAGATACACGTCAAGCTATAATTTGGTAAAAATTATGATTATTTATTGGAATAAAAATAATTTAAAGTAAATTTTAATTTATTTACCATCTCAAAAATCGCTTTTACTATGTATTTTGAGATAACTTTATCATAGGCATATTTTGCATATATTTTGCATATATTTGGCGTTTTTTTTTTCATATGCAAATTTCGAGGTCTACTGATTAGCCAGGGGCATTCACATAGAATATGTTCTAATGTTTCTTGCTCCCACTCACAGAATCTACGATGGATTTCTGATAGTATTATTTTCTTAAGGTGATACCTAAAGTTGCAGTGACCCGTTAGGTAGCCTGTCAAATTGCGAATTTCTCTCTCTGTTAGGTTGATGATGAGTTTTGATCGCGTCATCTAGGGGACGAAAAATTGTTTTGCTTGTCTCAACCCTGCACTGTCGGTCAAGGGGCGCTTCTCCGCTTCCTTCCATTTCCAGAGCAGTTCCCTTTTGTATCTTTTCGAGCTCCGATGTTTTCCCAGCTCTGTTCACGATATATCGGATGGATCGGAAAATCAGACGTGGTGGTGGTGTTCTCATAGCTGTTGACTCCAGTCTCGCGTCAGAATTAATAACTGTCGGGGACAGCCATGATGTTGAATTCCTTTGTATGAAGCTATCAGTCAATGGGAGCTCAATTTTCGTTACTTGTTCCTACATTCCTCCTTTGTCGGAACTTCCTATTTATTGGAAACATCTTCCCGCTATCCAGATGGCTTCAAAGCCAACCATGTACGTCTACGGTCTTCGAACAGCTGAATAACTTTATATCACATTTTGATTGGTCCGATTTATACATGTGCACTGATATGGCTGAAGCAGTTGATATTTTTTACAGTGCCATAAATTCCTTTTTTACTGAATGTGTTCCGTTATACTATCCATCAACATCGAATAAGCCTCCTTGGTTTACTAAAGAGTTGAGTCATCTTAAAAACAAAAAATTTAGGCTGTATACTAAATATAAATATACCGGTTCTAACTCTGCCCTATCTCTTTACTTATCGGCTCGGTCAAGATTTACCGTGTTGAACGCGCAGTGTTACAAGAATTATTTGACTTGTTGTAGGGTCCAGATCTCTCAGGACCCGAAACAGTTTTATAATTTTTTTAACACTAAACGTAAGCCAATTGCGCATCCTTCCTCGCTTTCGGTTGAAAATACAACCGTAAAAAATGATCGGGCTATTGCCGATATGTTTGCGCAGTTTTTTCAAACCACTTACTCAACTTCCACTGACTCTACTCAGACTTATTCCCACATCATGCCCAAATCGAACCTTATTTTCAGTCCTTCTTTAGACGAAAGCACAATTCTTTCAGGTTTCACTATTCTTTCAGGCTGGCCAGGTTCATCCAGGACATTTATTTGGTTCAGGATAGTGGTGCTAGAAAGGAATCTCCGACCCGAGTCCCAGTGAGAACGCGCAGAGTTTAACCTTAACTAGGCTTATATATACACGGTTTATTGGTTCGTTGACAGATAATAATATGGCAGGGTATGAAGACGGGCGGTGTGAACGGTCCGTGGTCCGTGGGCGAAGTTTCTCGTGTTCGGTGTCCGCGTCGGGGGGTGTGGCCTCTCGCGTCTGGCCGGAACAGGCTTCGTTGGACCCTGAAGTCGGCAGAGAGAAGTATTATGGGACCCTGAAGTCGGCAGAGAGAAGTATTATGGGACCCTGAAGTCGGCAGAGAGAAGTATTATAGGACCCTGAAGTCGGCAGAGAGAAGTATTATGGGACCCTGAAGTCGGCAGAGAGAAGTATCATGGGACCCTGAAGTCGGCAGAGAGAAGTATTATGGGACTCTGAAGTCGGCAAAGAGAAGTATTATGGGACCCTGAAGTCGGCAGAGAGAAGTATTATAGGACCCTGAAGTCGGCAGAGAGACGTAAGATGTTGTTATTTTTTGACCCTGAAGTCGGCAGAATACGTAAGATGTTGTTGTTGTAGGACCCTGAAGTCGGCAGAATACGTAAGATGTTGTTGTTAAGCACTTACTCCTGGCTATTGATAGTTACCACTGAGATCCTGATCCTGATCTTGCTGCCTTGTCGCTGCTGGCTGGTGACTTCCACCTCGGTCGACTCCGACCACTGAATGATCTCGTTGAGGCCAGCCGCCCGCTTTATATAGGGCCTGGCTGGGTTTAGTGTGCCCGCTTGGGCTTTCGATTTGCCCGACTTAGTGTGGCCGGAGCTCTGGTCTAGAGTGACCCTTGGCTCGTTTGGGCGCGCGCGCGTACTTTGTTTGAATTTGAATATTATTATAATTGTGCGCGGCACGCGTCACAACCTTGTCACTAGAAACCTCCCACTTTCACCTTTGTGCTCTTGCATTTATTATTCCTCCCCACAAAAAAGGTAGCAAATCGGATGCCAACAATTATTGAGGAATCTCTAAGTTGTTGGCCATGCCAAAACCATTCGAAAAAATAATTTCTCCTCATTTGCAGCATCTGAGTAGATCAATCATTTCTCCATATCAGCATGGATTTATAAAGCAAGGGTCAAAGACAACTAATTTTTTGGAGCTCACTTCCTTCATAATTAAGGACTTCCATAAAAACTTTCAGACGGACGTAATCTATATTGGTTTTAATAAAGCATTCTCTCCTTTTTCGGAAAATCGATCTAATGGGATTTCCGGTTGATCTTCTCAGTTGGATCTCAACTTATCTCAATGGCAGGACGCAAAAAGTACTCTTTAAAAATACTTTTTATAATGTTCTCAGGGATTTCTCTGGCGCCTTGTAAGAGAGCCATTTGGGTTCCATGTTGTTTACATTATTTATTAACGACCTGACCTAAGGTCTGACTTACTCTACATTACTTATGTACGCGGACGACGTCAAACTTTGCGGCAATTTAAGGATGCTTCTTGCCAGTCTGATTTACAAACAGATCTTACTAATTTTCAAACGTGGTTCCGCACAAACCTAATAAACTTAAACGCCTCTAAATGCTAGCTAATGACATTCTCTTGTGTCGCTCCAAAGTTAGCCACTTACACGATGAGCTGCTGATCTTTTGAAAGAATTGCTATAGTTGATGATTTGGGTGTCCGCCTGGATCCTAAACTTGACTTTATCGATCATATTTCGTGCTTGGTGAATAAAGCCAGAGGTGTGCTTAGTTTTATTAAACAATGGTCGAAAGAATTCACTGACCCCAACGTTACAAAATCCTTACATATTTCTTTAGTTCGTCCTATCTTAGAATACAGATCTTGCGTTTGGAACCTTCAGTATGGCGTAAACGCATTGAGTCGGTTCAAAAGAACTTTTTATTTTTTGCTTTATGCGGCTTAAGGGGTTACACCACTGTAAAACACAAAAAAAAGGCATATTTTCGAAATTTTCTGTAGTTAATGCAGTTATTGAAAATCTGTAATAAGTATTTTATAATATCAATTTTAAACTACAAAAAAACATACATTTTAAATAATTACAAAAAAAAAAATAGTGACTTCGCAGCAGTTATTCGGTGACATGGTCCACGGCCGGAAACGTATCTTCTACAATTTTTGATTTGGAACTAAAAACCAAACATTTTCTAAATCCATATTGATGTCCCCAGGGAAGTACGTAGGGGTTGTTTTTAAATTAATTTTTCGCTAAATGGCGACAGATTAAAAAAAAATTTACAATTTGACCATGCAATTCATCACATTTTTGTTTTAAACTATTATGTTTCCGGCCAGCTCTGAGATAAACGCATTTTAAGTTTTCAGTGGCTGTAAAATCGTATGCAAAATTGTGAGAGGTCCTGCGGCAGAACTCGAAATTCAGGCATGTGAATCAGTCAGCTCAAACGCGACGACGAACAGTGGACTGAGGAGGCCCTAACATGCTCCCTTCCCAGGATGCACTGAATAGTGAACGGTCGTGTTTTTGTTTTGCGCTCCGAATATTGTGTTGTTTTGCTTTTTAAACCACCGGGGTTTTATTAAAATCATCACAAAACTTCTCACTTAACTTCAGCCGTTTGCTACCGCGTGTGCATGAGCTTTTTTCGTGTTTAATTTGTAGTTAATTACACTTTTAGTTTTGTGCTAAGACGGTTTTCTGCATTCTCTTTTGTGCCTATCCCTCTTCTCCCCGCTTACGTTCCGTTGGTGTTTAGCTGCAGCTAAACGGTTCTAAGCTCTCTCGCCCTCGCTATTTCCTTATCGCTCTCACTCTCCCGCTCACCCGCGTTGACGGTTCTCCTCTTTGCACAGTGGTCTAAGGTTTGTGGAAATGTCTTTTAATATTGTCTGCGGAATTAAAAACTGCCAAAAAACCGTTTTGGCTGACCAACCAAGAGTATATTGCTGGCTTTGTGATACGGTCGTACACGCTAAGTGTGTCGAAATGTCGGGCCGTATTGCGGATGTAATTTCCAGTAAAATGGGACTACATTATTGTTGCCAGTCCTGTCGAGAGGTTGAGAAGGAAATGAAATCCTTCATGCGGCAGATCAGAAACGGATTTAGTGAGCTCACGGTCAATTTTCGCAAAGCGAATGATCTGTTCACAGCGTTAGACGCTCTGTTTAATAGTCTGAAGCTATTAAACGAGTCGCCAAAGCGCAAAAAATCTGTTGCTGGTCGTCAGCAACAGTGCGAATCCCAGCAACCTAGCATCGGGATCACCCCTTCGGCACAGCCACCGACCCCGATACCAAGGCCAATGGTTTTGAGATCGGGAGCGGTATTAGATTCGGCAACCGAATGTACAGGTGGAAATGGCAACAGGTCCGCCAGTAATTTCCGTTGTGTCCGCTGCGGTGTCCCAAACTCGGACGCCGCAGACTGCCCAGGGTGAAAAAACATCCGGACTACCGGCTGTCGGTAACTTAAGGTTACCAAAGACCCTTACAGCTGTTCCACCGTCGAAAACAATATTTGTTTCGCGGCTTGCCCCTGACCTCGCATCTGAAGATGTTCTGCCTATATTCAAGGCAAAACCCAAACCGCCTCCATGGCGAAGGGAGCTCACAGGGGCACGCCACAAGGCGGGGTCCTGTCGCCTCTCCTGTGGAATCTGGTGGTACACTACCTGATCAAGAGATTCGAAAGGAAAGCCCCAAAGATAACAGTCTATGCTGACGACATAAACATTATTATGACGGGGGGTTTGTCAATCGACCCTTGGTTCGATTATGGAATCAACACTCAGATACGTGAGATTGCGAAGAAGGTAGGACTCAGTATCAACACGGACAAAACGGACCTCATTCTCTTCACCAAGAGAGCCCTCTCAAGAGGTGAGCGAGAGCGCACCTAAAAGAGCGAAGGACCACAGGGCAAGCCAAGGGCGACAACCTTCGTCAGCAAGGCGAAGAAGCTCAGTGAGGTGGCCAGAGACAGTCTGGCAATGGGTCTGGTGGACGAGCTCCACGACGACGGTCGTCTGCTGGCGGAGAAGTGGGAGGAGATCGAGGCCACGTTGGCCAACATGGTAAACGAAAGGTTGGTTGCCGTCCCGACCGGCCCCATCCCCTCTTTCGATTCCTCAGACGTGGTCAGGGGGCACCGGGTCATCAGGTGCGACGATGGGTTTTCGAGGACCTTCCTGGCGGAGTGTGTGGCTAAGGATAGCGACACCTGGGCTGGCCTTAAGATTAGGATAGTCCACGCCAGGGAGATTCCGAGGAGCCCCAGAGCACGCATCTGGTTGCCGAAGGGGCAAACTGATCACGCAAGGATGATCGCCTGTCTGAAGGCCCAGAATCCGGATGTCGATACGGAGGACTGGACCATCCTCAAGGCTGAAAGAGAGGTGAAGTCGAGCCAGCCGTTCCTTCTCCTCATCAACCAGCGCTGCCGGACGAGATTCTAGAAGAGGTCGATGACACCAACAAGCTGTTGGATGATATAGTCATGTATACCCCTACATACCCTCACTTATTACAATAAGATCATGTTATGAATACACATGGGGCTAAGCTTTTAGTCGTCGCTTTCAACTCCAAGCTTAGCTTTATTTTTTGAGAAGATAAGAAGACCTAGAACTGTACGCACGTATCAAATAAAACCTCTTTTGTTAAGACGAAACCTTTGCTTTCTTTAAACCCTTTTAAATCGACAAAGAAGTCGATGGAGGTGTTTTACTGAGGAATTCGGCGTTCAATCTACAGACGACAACGAGGTCGTTCCCGTAAGCACCGATCGACTCGTTTGGGACACAGAGGTCTCGGCGATCGACACTTGCATTTAGCTGGACAAAGAAGTCTCTGCTTGGAAGGCCCCCTCTTTCGACCTTTCCACATAACTGGCGACGAGGATCAGCACAGAAAAAATAAGGAAACCAGCCATACGTCAAGAAATTCAATTGGAACCACAGTAAGCTGTTCTTATGTAAGTCCGGAACTCTTCAATACGTTAACCAATGCACGGGGCCGAGTATAAATAGGAACATAAAACATAGCTGGAAAGCTTTGGAACACCTGCACGTACGGAGTGACGAAACCCAATCTGGAGAAGAAGAACTTAAGCAGATAATTTTTTTTCGACAAAGCTCTTAATACTCGTTTAGATAACAAACAAAAAGCTAACGATTAATACTTGCGAATCTCGAGAGAAAACAAAGAAATCTAAAATGAACGAAAATAGCTTAGCTGCATTTAACTCAACCATGAACTGCATAAAGTTAATACAAAATTTTGATGGTACTGATACAAATCAATTGCCAGATTTGATTACACAAATAGAAAATATCCTTCCTTCTTTTGATGTTTCTGACACGACAACAAAAAATATTTTGTTTGGCTTTGTAAAGAATAAATTTGTGGGATTATGCAAGCCAGTGATTCATAGGCACTGAAATATAAATGAGTGGGAAAGTTTTAAACGTGTAATTCTGAAAAATTCCGGTGAAAAAGAAACAAGTGATGTCTTAATGGATATGTTAAAATTTTGTCGAGTGGAATCAACTATAAAAGAATATTATAATAAAGTTAATGAAATTTTGAATAGGGTACAAACCGGATACTGATCCATGACGACAAAACATACACCACATTAGAAGTGAACCGAATTGCACTCCGCGTTTTCAGAGAAAACTTGCCTGAACCTACAAAAACGTTAATGTTCGCGAGAAACCCACAATCCATAGAGGATGCCCATAAAATCATTGAAGATGCTCGGCATCAAAGCTACACATTATACGGACCAATTCGAAGAAATAATAGGTACAATAAACCCAACTTCAGAACTAATTTCAGTAATGATAATAGAAATATAAATGAACCAGTCGTTACACAAAGTAGTTTTGATGAAGCAAATAGGGATCAACAAAACCATGTCGTACAAGAAGAACAACAAAATCCAAGAACTGAAGGTACGTCTAGGGCAAATAATAGAAGGCAGGGATATCAAAATCAGCCGAATAATAGCTCAACTTCTAATTCTGCTCGAGTCTCAACAAATAGTCGAAATGTACAAGGCTCTGAGCAAAGCAGGCGTAGTTTCGAGCCAATGGACATTAATCAATCAAGTGTAAAATTTCAGATAGAGGATCAAGACGAATACCATATATATAAGTTCAAGGTAAAAAGAGGCCATTATTATTTATTATTGACACTGGAGCAGAATTTAGTGTAATAAATGATAATTTGTGTCATCCGAAGTGGATTGACATAGAAGTGAAAGCAATGGGAAACAAAATTAAAATAGGAAAATTATGCAGGTTTCCATGTTATCAAGAATTTGAAGCCGAAGGTTATATTTGTGAATTTCTAGAGTATAATTTTCACAACTATTTTGATGGGCTAATTGGCTGTAACATACTTAATGACATGAATGCAGTGATCGATTACTCAAACAAAAAGATTCAACTCAATAATGTTTATTTAGATCTTTTAATTCAGGAAAACCCCTTGGATCTCGGCATAAATAGCGTAATTCCAATGAATTTAATTTGTCCACAGGCCAGATCCGTAATAAACAAGCTTATACAAAAATTCGAACATATTTTTTACAAAGAAGGCCAAGACCTAAGTTTCACAAGTGAAATCAAACACAGGATTATCACAAAGAATGATCTTCCCATTTATTCAAAGACATACAAATACCCAGAAATTCACAAAGACGAAGTTAACAGGCAAATAGCAGACATGTTAGATCAAGGTATTATAAGGCACTCTAAAAGCCCATACAATAGTCCTTTGTGGGTTGTTCAGAAGAAAATGGACCAGTCAAATAAGCAAAAGTGGCGGCTCGTCGTAGACTACCGTAAACTTAATAAAGAAACCATCGAAGATCGATTCCCGATCCCAAATTTAGATGAGATTTTTGACAAATTGGGTGACTGTACAATTTTTTCAACTTTAGACCTTGCAAAAGGTTTCTATCAGATAGAAATGGACAACAAAGATGTACACAAAACAGCCTTTTCAACAACCACTGGCCATTACGAGTTCCTTCGTATGCCTTTTGGACTACGGAACGCACCTTCAACATTTCAAAGGCTAATGAATAATATCCTAAGCCCCTATACCGGACAATTTTGCATTGTTTACATGGATGACATCCTTATATTTTCTAAGAATATAGAAGAACACGTCAATCATATAAGCTGTATCTTCAGCTGCCTAGCTAAGGCAAATTTAAAGCTCCAATCAGACAAATGCGAGTTTGCCAGAGAGGAGATTGAATTTCTCGGACACACCATTAATTCAGAAGGTCTAAAGCCAAGTCAGAAGAAAATTTACGCAATTTGTAAGATAAATTTACCGACAAACCAAAAACAAATTAAAAGTTTTCTAGGCATCACAGGTTATTTAAGGCGCTACATAAAAGACTACTCCAAAATTGCTCAGCCCTTAATAAAATACTTAAAGAAAAATTCTAAAATAAACATACATGATCAAGAATACATAGAAGCTTTTTGAAAACTGAAAATCTTAATAACAAGCGATCCGATAGTCGTTTACCCAGATTTTAACAAACAATTCACGATTGTTAAAGACGCAAGTAACTTTGCATGAGGCGCCGTGCTCATGCAAGATAATAAAGTAATTTCTTATGCTAGTCGTTCACTTAAAAATCATGAACTCAATTACAGTACTATAGAAAAAGAGCTCCTAGCCATCTATTGGTCAACAAAATTCTTTAAATATTATATTTATGGAAGAAAGTTTATTTTGAAAACCGACCATAGACCCCTAGTTTGGTTTAATAATCTAACGGAACCCAACCTAAAGCTACAACTTTGGGAAGTGCAATTAAACGAGTTTGATTTTGACATAACATTTATAAAATGTAAAGAAAACGCCTTACCAGACGGACTTATTGAAACTTCAGTAACTGGAGGATAAGAGTACAATCCTCCCCAAATGCCCTCGATAAGGAAGTAGAGGACCTAACTAACATCCTGAACAACGCCTTCCAAAAGACATACAAAGTGCCATTCTCGAAGAACCAGAACCAATCATAGTGAACCAAGAAACTGAGTGATCTTTTTTTTTTTTTTTTATTACCTTTACTTTTTATTTATTTAATTTATTTATTGAATCTTCTCATTTTCGAGATTAACAGTAAGTGTATCAAATCTTAGGCTGACGGCAGAGTGCGAGCGAGAAGCGAAGCGAAGCGAGAAGCTATGAGCAAAGCGAGAAGCTATGAGCAAAGCGATTTGATGTCAGAGTGAAAGCGAAGCGAGAAACGAGCAGAATGTCAAAAATCAAAACAAAAACCGTGCGAGCATTGAAAATGAAAAGTAAACAAAGCACAGAATGTCAAAAAACAAAACAAAAATCGTACGTTCTGAGCGGGTTGAAGCGATAAAGCAGGTTGGAACCTGCTCGCCCGCTTTGCTCTCGCTTTATCGCTTGAACTCGCTACTCGCTTCGCTTTCACTCTGACATATTTCTAGCGATTTCATATAAAAATACATGAAGCGATTTATCGCTCGTTCTCGCTCAATATTATCGCTTCGCTTCGCTTCTCGCTCGCACTCTGCCGTCAGCCTTATACTTTAACGTAACTAGGAGTCATGTAAACTGGCCCTGACAAATTATGGCTGCGTTGAAAGGTCTGTACGTTGCAGGCGGGTTCGGCTGGAGACCCGAGTCAAGACCCTTGCTAGAGGATTTGGGTGGACAGAGAGTTTTTCATTGTAGGACGCTTTTTGCTTGTCTATTTCATCTTTTACTGCGAGGATGCGGAGGACCCTGTGGATGTTTTGGTTACGAATATACCATGGTGCCCCAGTGATACTTCGCAGGATCTTTGCTTGGGCGCTGAATGATGTGTATGTTTGTTCTGCTCGCGTTCCCCCAAAGCTGGGAGCCATACGTCCAGATTGGCTTATCTGAATGATACGGGCTGGTACTGAAAGGAAGCGCTGACTACTACGAAATCGAGGGTGTGGACCAAAAAAGAGCTAAGCTCTAATTGGAGGTTACCAGAGTAACCTCACCACTTACACCTACCTATCCACCATCACTCGGAACGATGTGCGGGATCTTTTAACTTATATTTGTTATAGGTATTTTATGTGTTCCATTGACTGTTTTAACAAACATGTCATCAGTGTTTTTGTAAGCAATATAACATGCTCATATTTACAATTTAATACTACTTTTTTGTAGTCTTCACCGAATCCCGTTAACATTTTTAAGGGTATAGAAAAGCTGAAATGTCCTCCCAAAGAGAGTCTCCTCTACTCGAACCAGGATTCCGATAAAGAACTCCTTCCCGTTGACCAACTGATAGAAATTTCTTAATAGTCGTTATAATTCCAGTAAAACGTGCCGTACAATTCATATCCGTTTGACTCATATCTTATTTCATCCAGAAAATAGGCCATGCAATTATTTTTGAGCAACCCACTAACACCATTTATGCTAGTCGTTCCTGAATTTGTGTCAATAATTTTACTAAGTGTTTCTTCAAAATGGAGAAAACTGTCACATGGCAAGACATATAAATCCTGGTTCTGAATTGTAATGCGAATTTCATCATTCGCCTTGAAGCTTTGTTGATATGAATAATAAGAATCTGAAAAATTCGATTGCGTTCTTTTTTACTAAAATGTGGTATTGGCGTTCTGTCAGAGCCACTTACAATTATCTTCAATAGATCCCTCTCCAGTGGTGTCTTTCTTCAGAGATGGAAACTGGCCACAGTGACTCCTATTTACAAGTCTGGTGGCAAAAATATTATTTCTAATTATAGGCCAAAGCTCAGCAATATCTTAAATCAGCGAATAAGTCGTCACATAGCCTTCGAAGCGTTCGGACGTGCTATTCTCGCTATGTTGTGTGTCGAGTGTAATCTAGAAGTTTCGGCAGCCCAGTTTCGCTGCGCTTCTCTTTGCCGACGGGTATTCCATAGTGCCTGTATAGAATTGCCAGCTGATGCGCTCAAATCCATACAAAATCCTTACATTCTATGGCAGTGCGATGGCTGTGTTGTTGCCAATGACTCCCACTCAAAAATCGATAAGCTCGATTCTAAAATAAAAAATCAGGAGTGCTTAAACCAGAATCTAAATTCCAACTTTTTTGAAGCCCTTCCCACCATAGCACAGTGGGCCAGCTGATTTTTCCATCGGAACAAAAGTCAATTTTTAATATATTTAAGTTCAAAATTTTTTTGCTTGTTTTTAACTGTAAATACTCGGCTGAGCTTATAAAAACTTGTATATGAGCTTTAACATTTTTTCTTGATCAGCTGTGATCTTTCAAACTGGAAATATGTTTCACCCCGTGGCCTGCAAAAATTCGCTGCTATTAATTGGCTCTTGTTGGTAAACCCAAAACTACAACGAATTAAAACTAACTGACCCAACAACTTTTGTTTTCTTTAAGAAAAGGTATGTACTGAATAAAAAATATATGTTTGTGTCCCGTATTTTCATATGTAGAAAATAAAATGTGTTAGAAATATGTAGTTTTATAAGATACGGTTTTAAGCCAAATACAACAATCTCTGGAGTATAACTAACGTGATTCACTCGGATTCAATCTAAAATTTGTATTTATGTAACGTGTGAGTGTTTGTGGTGTCAACAAAATCAAAATGAAAGCCAACTACGGCCAACTCTTAAGTCTGTTACACTTTTCAGGTGAAATGTCGGTCCCAAGGCGCATGCTGTATTCCGCTTGGATTAGCGAAAATATCGCCGCAAAAAAAGTTGATGTATTAAAAGAATATATTTTTGGTGAAGTTCTTAAGAACCACAACCTCTCTAAAACAGAAATTGAGGAAATTTAAAGGAAAATAACGAATTTTTGAACTATTAATTTTTTATTTTTTTTTTTAATTTTACCTAAAAATTTTTTTTGTTTAAATATGTTAAAAATTGGTTAAATATCCTATATTTAAATTTTCATCAAAATATTTCATCTTTTACTCGAGTTATTAATTAAGTTCCGCTAGAAAGGCCGCTGGGCCCACTGTGCATAGGCGATTCATTTGAACATACCAACAACGCCAACGGAAGGTCTCGCTAAACGAAAGCAGTCAATGCAACGGTAGCTTTGCAATCGTACGCTGCCGCTCGTTCCTCTTCGTCGGTCAAAGGCCAAGGTCTACGGCACCCGAATGCTGAGAGAGACGACTTTATTAAAGTTCGACATTAGAAGAAAAATAATGACAATAATAAAAAAACCGGCGTTGGATTTGCGTCCGCTTCGGATGCTCTTTAAGTTTTGCCAGGCATAACATTTTTACATGTCGGCAAGTTAAATGCAAGTACAGAGCCCGAGTCTGTTTTAAACTATGCCTCTTCTAACTTAAACGGCGACGCTAAAACATTATCTTGCATTTAGCTTGTAAAAAAAGACGTCGACATTTCCACATTAAAATTTATTAAGTTTAAGCTTATAAAATTTACTTATTGTCATATTTTTTAAGACAAATTGTAAATAAAATAAAGAGAAAAAAAAAACTTTAAGCTTGGTGTCCTGGATCAACAGTATTGTTATTATTGCAAGGGCCTTGTTGCACTGAAACCAGTAGTTAGATCTTTTGTACCGGCCTCTATACCGAGGCTTCTAATAAAAGAGTGCACATTGGCACGGTCTATTTGTCCCCAAATCCTGTAGGGGGAATAAGTTTACCTCCTAGATGTTGAAGTCGATGTATGATTAGCGAAGGGCACTCACATAGAATATGTTCTGATGTTTCTATCTCCATCTCGCAGAATCTGCATGTGTCGATTTCTGAATTTTTAAAATTCTTAATCATCTGGGGGACGAGAAAATGTTTGGCTTGTCTCAGCTTCGCACTGTTGGTCCAGTGACGATTTATCTCCGCTTCGCCCCATTTCCTGAGCAGTTCTCATTTGTTTCCTTTCGATAGTTCACAGAACGGCTCATGGCCGATTAATGGTGTCATCGCCCCTCGCTAAGCTAGGGAGTCTGCCACCTCGTTTCCTATATGGCCTTCATGCTCTGGTACCCAGCCCACCGTCAAGGTGCTTTTGCAAAGATATTCAGCTGCTGGAAACAGTTCTCTGCACGACCGGATGAGATCGTAAAGGAACCCAGCGCAATGAGCGCTGCCTGACTGTCAGAGAAGATGTAAATCCGTGCGCCTTGCATTTTCCTGTGAAGGCATTCACGAGCACAGATTTCTATGGCGTGTATCTCTTGAAAAATGGTTGGCGACTTTCCCATGGCTATGGATTTGTAGAACCTTGGTCCGAAAATACCAGCCCCGGTGTAGCCGTTTTCCAGTTTTGACCCACCAGTGTACCATGTTTGTGATCCACTGGGCAGAAAACTTGATTTTGTTTTCCATTTATTCCGAGTGTACAAGACTACAGAGAAGTTTCTATGGAAAACAAGTCTTGGTTTCTGTTCTTCAGTTATGCGCAGAATGGGCTCATTTATTAGGGGTTCAAGAACCCTAAGATGCCCAGTAAAATCACCACTTTTTATATTGGTGACGTTTTGAAGGCGAAGTGCCCCAAGGCAGGCCTCCTTTTTCAGGCTAATTGGTAAAAGGGGTATGCCAGTTATGACTCCCAGTGCTGCAGTGGGACATGTTCGGATGGCTCCAGTGATGCCTATGCATACCAGTCGTTGTAATTTGGTAAGTGCAGCCATAGCCATCCTCCGGGTAGATTTCGTCTACCAAGCAAGCGATGCATAGGTTTAGATCGGTTTTACCAGTTCGGTTTTTTGAGCTCATATAGTAGCTCGTCGATGACCAGAGTCCACAGGAGAGGAGAGAGTACTCCCCCTTGAGGGCACCCCCTTGTGGCTGTGATTGAGGTCATAGTTCTTCCAAGGTCTACAGTTATGATTCTGGATTTAAGCATTTCCAGAATCCACTTGATAATGGGTGTGGAGACATTTTTACGTACAAGAGAGGCACGACGAGTACGACGTGTATGACTTGTTGTCAAAAGCTCCTGAGATGTCTAAATGGCCATTTCAATGGTTGTTGTAAGGCAATGAATGACAGTCTCAGTTGATTTACCAGCTTGATACGCATATTGGTACGTGTGAAGGGGAAGTTGCTTGAGATTCGCCTCCCTTATGTATATGCTGGTCAATTATCTTCTCCGTCGTTTTAAGGAAGAAGGAGCTAAGGCTAATAGGTCTATATAATTTAGGCAATTGGGAATCTTTCTTCCCTACCTTTGGGATAAACACGACTTTTACTTTAGCCCTGTTGCTTGGTATATGTCCAAGCAGGAGACTAGCTCGAAATAGACGGACCAGGGGGAGTGCGGTTAGGTGCAGTCCCCACTGCAGCAAGCATGGATAGATTCCATCTGGTCCAGATCCACCAATTTTCGAAAATTCAGAATATCCCTTAATGTTAGATCATAATTCCGAAATTGCGGACTCCCACCACCTATGTAATAATAACAGTCGAGGTTTCAAAGCCCGAACTAAAAACAATTACAATTCTCCTCATAATAATAGTAGTATTGTTATGTGCAGGTCTCTTAACCAAGCTATGTATATAAGTTGCCTAAAGAAAAAATAGAAAATTTTTAATAAAGGCACCATTAACTATGGTAAAGATTTAAAAACATAAAGTAAAGTACACTGAGGATAATATATATCTCGGATAATATATATATGTTCCGTCTACACCGGTAGTCATATAGTCTAAATTTCTTAATAATAAATAAAATAAAATGAAATTACAGGTCACACTGGTTTTGCCCATGCGGACGGATGTGTTTTTCTCGGAGCTCTCAGTGAAAAGTTGCATAGCGGACGATTTTGTGCTTTTTAATCAGCGAAAACTGTTTTATTCGGAGTGAGAGTGTTTCTGCTCAAGGTGGGAGTGTTCTCACGCGGTTTTGTTTGCTGCTTCACCCAGAACATTGAATTTTTCATTTTGGATTTGCAAAATTTCGGTAGTGTGACCTTTTCTAAGCCCCAGTCTTTTTGGGCGCAAGCCCAAAAATAATTACAAAATGGAAAAGCCACCAGACATACAGAAAACTTCAACAACACAAATCTACAAAAAACACCTCGATGAACCGAAATATATTGTAATAAATAGAATCGACAACAAATCATTTGAAAATATGTCACCGTTCCTAATTAAAAAATCAATTGACTTTGCTTGTGGAGGAGCAGTTGAATCTTGGCCTCAGGTTGAAATCCCGTCGGTAGTTGGCGATCACGTTTTCCTGCGGGTTATCGTCGCAACGTTTGAGGTTTGCCGAGAGAAGAGAACGATCGGCGGCAGCGAAGTTGCTCGGGCCCTTGCTCTGCCGGCGTTCTGCGCAGTAGCTTTCGGGCTCTGCCGCGGCGTATGTTCCCTTCGTCCCGTTCTGGCATGCGCTCTTCCCGATAGGTCGCTCTCTTGAGCTTTCGGGTTGCCGTTCGGTATGTTTCTCTGTCCTCTCTCTTGTTCCCGTTTCCTAGTGGTGGTGGGTTTCGTCGGCAAATGTTGCTGGCTCTCTCGGGGTTGTAAGAGTTGAAGCCGATGTTGCTGGTGCTTGCGGTGTTGCTTGCGTTGTTGCTGGCTGATGTTGCTGGCTAATGTTGCGGGCTGGTGTTGCTCGCGATGCTGCTGACTGGTGCCAGTGATGGCGATGTGGCGGGCTGTCGCCGGTGATGTTGGGCTGGCTATGTCGATGTTGCTGGCGGGTGCTGGGTTTGCCCTATCTCCTAGCTATATATACAAATGCCCTTCGTCGGTCTTCCCTTGTCTCTTAATACTAACTTATTACTAACTTAACTAACTATATACGGTATTTACATAGGGTGAGGTACTCCTCACAATCTTACAGCGCAGGTGACATATACATGGATCTTGACATCCCCTCCACTTCAACCTCACGACCTCCTTACCTTGCCAGCGATAAAACAAACGAACTGAAACTTCGAATTTTTTCCAAAGAAAAAAAACAAAACCCTTGCAACAAGTCTCAAACCAACTAAAAATATCCATTCAAAAACAAAAAACCTATCAAAAACCAAGGCTATTAATAACAGCGATTCCGATAGTATTTAATCCAAAGAACGAAAACAGGTATACATTCAATCAACTCAACAAACTCGATCAACAACCGAAACTAAATTAATTAAAAAACAAATCTATAAAATGCTTAAAGTAATACAGTGGAACATGAACGGATACATTAACAACTACAGCCAACTGCAAATTCTTATTAAAAAACACGGCCCTAAAATAATATCCATACAAGAAACACACTTACATTCTACTCAAAATATACCTATTCCAATCAACTATACATTCTATCATGAAAACACCACAACAAACCGATATGGAGGAGTCGCTCTCCTCATCCACAACTCATTACAATAACAAAATGTTCAAATTAACGCTCCTGACTTTGACACATTAGCAGTAACAATCCATTCCAAATCAAAATTCACCATAGTATCATCATACATCCCTCCCAACAAATTTTTAACAATACAAAACCTCCGAAATGTATACGACAACATGGAACCACCCCTACTAATAACTGGAGACTTTAATAGCTGACACAGGAGCTGGGGCTCTCAAACCAACAATATAAGAGGAACCACATTATTTAAATTCATCAATCAATATTCACTCGTTTCACTTAACAACGGCTCAGAAACTCATTTTACCACCCATCATACATTCACACACATAGACCTTTCCATCGCATCAACCCTTCTAAACCTGAACTCAAAATGGTATACCGATAGCTCTTTATCAGGCAGCGACCACTACCCAATCCACATAGACTTATTCGAAGAACGCAATATGAGCAATCCCACCGAAAGACCAAGATTTAACCTTAAGAAAGCTAATTGGCCCCTATTCCAGAAAATTGCGGATAAGCTGTCTACAGAAAAGCTTCCAAGCTCCAATATAAATAAAGAAGTCGCTATTATAACAAGAATAATAATTCAATCTGCCAATGAAGCCATTCCCCAATCACACCATTCTAGAAGACAGTTGAACGTTCCATGGTGGGACCAAACCCTTCAACAATTAAAAAATGAAAAACAAATAGCTTGGAAAAATCTAAACAGAAACACTATCATGGCAAACATATTAGCCTACAAAAAAGCCAACGCCAAACTCAAACGAGAAATCAAAATTAGAAAAAAATCTGCAATGGAAAGCTTCACAGCCGAAATTAGCCCAAATTCGCCTATCGGACAAATATGGACAAAAATAAACCATTTCTGCGGCCTGAAAACTAGACACCACGTTCACTGCCTTACTAATCCTAACGACATAACACAAAGCATTCTAGACAAAAATGAAATAGCCAAAAGCCTCTGCACCCATTGGTCTAACGCATCGCATGACAGCAATTTCCACGCAGCCTTCATACAAAGAAAATCACATCCAGTCCCCAATACACACGTTCCATCACCTATAGCGTTTAGCATCGAACAGGACTTATTTATCTTATCTTTTACAGAACTTATTGCTGCACTAAATACACTTAAAGGAAAAACTCCAGGACGAGACCGTATAAGTTACCCTATGCTACAAAACTTACCCTCAAGCCTACACAAAAGACTTCTAATCTTTTCAACAACATCCTGAGCTCATACATACCTCATCAATTTAAAGTAAGCAGTGTTATACCTATAGATACCCAAACCAAATATGGACAAAACCAACATCAGCTCCTACCGACCCATTTCACTAAATCCATGCATATCTAAAGTGCTAGATAAGATAATAGCAAAACGGCTATGGTGGCTAGGTTCAAATAACAATGTTCTAGATAAACGGCAAATGGGATTCAGAATGGGAAAATCGGTTTCAGATTCTCTAGCTATGCTTGATTACACAGGCCGACAAAATCAGCTCGACCCTCTGACCCAGAAACCAGTATATACTTTTCCGAAGGTTTTCGGTGCGCTGAATCCGAATCCGAGGTCTAAATTTCCGAATTGGCTCTGGTTTCCGAGATATCCTAACCTAAAAGTTCAAAAACAGCGTTTTTTACCTATATTTGAGGTTATGTAGCATCGAATTAGTTTTTTTACTGAAAATATTAAAAAAGCCATCTTAAAGAATAACCCTAGTCCTTTCAAATGCTGTTGAGTTTGATTAAATATCTCTTTTTTTCCCTGAGATATCGTACTTTGAAATTTTCATGTTAATGAATTTACCTAAAAAAAAACATTATGGATAGGCCCTATGAAGCAAACATATTTCTTTGCACATAAAACAGCTTAAATCTGTTATTCGGGGGTTTTTAAGGTCGATGATCACGAATCCGGACTCAAATTTTTAAAATTCAAGATGGCGGATCCAATATGGCGGACCAAATTCATAAAAAGTTACTGGATCAAGCTGAAACTGGGTATATGGGGGTCTTCGGGGTCGCTGTTTACCAAACTGAGATAAAATTCTGAAATTTGATGTTAGATGTTAGATGTAAGTAAAAAATTCAATATGGCGACCATAAAACGACCATAAACGAAATCGCGGGGAATGTCAGACATCTCACTCGACAAAGAATACTCTATATCAATTTCAAAGTACGATATCACAGCGAAAAAAAGAGATATTTAATCAAACTCAACAGCATTGGAAAGGGTAAGGGTTATACTCTAAGATGGCTTTTTTAGTATTTTCATTAAAAAAACAAATTCGATGCTACATAACCTCAAATATAGGCAAAAAACGCTGTTTTTGAACTTTTAGGTTAGGATATCTCGGAAACCAGAGCCAATTCGAAAATTTCGATTCGGATTCAGCGCACCGAAAACCTTCGAAAAAGTATATACTGGTTTCTGGGTCAAAATTTTGTCGGCCTGTGTTATCAGATAACTGGGTCCCTATCAAAAAACAATCACGTCGATTATATACCTTGATTTTGCCAAAGCGTTTGACAGAGTAGGCATCCACAGCATCATTGACGAACTCATAGCCTGGAAAATTGACCCAAGGATCTTCAATTTGTAGCGGCGCCTGTAGCGACTGCAAAACTCAGTGTTATTGTTTTGAGTTGGGCAAATACCAAACTCAGCATAAATCTAGACTTGGTATATATAAGATTAGATCGTTTGAATTTTTGTCTAGTATTTGGTCTAGACTTGCACCGGTATCGATAGTTGATAGTGGTAACATAGAAGATAGCGTTGCCAGATCGACCTGTGTGACCATAGCGAGAAAATATCGATGGTGAGCTTGCTGTATCGATCGATAGACCGATCACCAGGCAAGGTCCCTCATGAAGGCACAAGGCCAGTCTGTCCGTTGTGTAAACTCGGAATCAAGTCCGCAGCTGACATTTTTAAAACGTCATGTAATCATGAATTCCATAGGAAGTGCATTGAAGCTCACTTCAAGAAAAGTGAAAGCTGTCCTGTTTGCGAAACGTCCTGTAGACCAGTAACCGACAATAAAGGTTTACAAACGCGATCACAATCTAGAAGTCGTCAAACTGAGGTTACCGAAACAAGAACCCCAGCTGATAATGTTCCCGGTACGTCCGGAATCTCAAATAATGCTATCACTTTACTGTCCATGGAGCGTAGAATGCTCACGATACTATCGGAGAAAGTGTTCAAAGACTAATCGCAACACCAACTAATTCAGCTGCTAATGGTGATGAAAGGTCAGTTACGGCTGCACCGTTAGTAGAAGGTATTCACCCACACTCTAGTGACGGGGATCAAGTACCAAATGTACGGGGAACAATACCTAATCTAGGAACCCCAATTTCTCATAGAAGTTCCTCGTCCGATCTTATTAATAGGCCTGACAAAGTTGTTCACATCCTGAACGGATGGAAACTTAAATACTCTAGATCAGGAGTAACCAAGACTGGGGGCTAAGGCTAAGGCTGGGTTGGTGAAGCGTGTGCGCCTGTCGCCGCGTCGATCCTACTCAGCTAGTTGGTTGGCAGTCACATGCCGACTACTAAAGACCGACCATACGTGGTGAAGAACCACATCCTGCTCGAGGTGCCCCTGCTCTAGACTAAATATGGCGGATCTAGAGAGGACAACTCGAAAAAACCCGTAATCACCGGTGTTACCGTACCGTGCCCCTGTGATGAATGGCACTACGTCAGTGTGTCTTCTAACGGTGGCTTCCGGATACCTGGCACCTCCGGTCGTATAAGCGCCCGATCCGGGGATGAGGCTCTGCCCCGGGGGATACTTCCTTCCTCACTACTCGTGGGACCAACTTATGGATACCAACTGTAACAACAATGAAGCAGGGTGCTCTAGCAGCCCCAAATTGATTGATATCGAACAAATCCGGGAGCCCGAAGTAGCCATGGACGTATGTTCACAAGGCTCTGGCACCGACACAATCACCAAAGAAGAGGAAGAAGCCCTTCTCGCCTCTCCCAAGGTGAACAAGCCCAAGCGGATCGCCCTATCGGGCGCCGCTAGGAAAAGGTTGCGCAGACACCTTGCGAACGGCATTCCCATGGAGGAGGCCAAAAGGCTCGCTGAGAAGCCTATGGACCCTCCAAGGGTAGAGCCCAGCAAGAGTCGCGCGACCAAAAAGAGGATTAGATCGGCCAACACGACCCCAGAAGAGGTGTCGACCAAGAGGGCCATAATAAAAACCGCGGCACCCAGTTCCTTGACGAGGGGTGGCCTTGCGACTGCACCGCCTGCCACGGAGGCTCCAGTAGCCTCCACATCCGCAGCAGCAGCTGCGGCTGGGCAGCAGATACAGGAGAAATCACCCCAAGTTGGTGTCATGCCCTCCTACAGGGACGTTGCCAGCTCGTCGAAGATGGCGATACTCCCTGCCGACTATCCCAACAGCCTGCTCACCACGGAGCAACTGAACACCATCCAGGCTGCCATCCTGTCGAGGGTGATGGCACTGAGGCACGGCTCTGTGAAGCCACTGTTCTCCGGCTGTACCTTCAGACCTGGCTGGATGGCTGTGACATGTGGGAATACGGAGACAGCTGAGTGGCTGAGCACCGAGGTGCCCAAGCTCCGGCTGTGGAAGGACGCCCATATAAAAGTAGTCCCTGAGGCAGAGGCTCCACGTGCCGCTGTCTACGTCGGCTACTTCCCACTTCCAAGTGTGGACCTCAAGACAGCTGAGGTCTTAAGCCTCATTGAAGGCCAGAACAGCGGCCTGCGAGTGGGAGACTGGCGAGTCTTCCATCGCGAAATGAGGCAAAGCACAGCTGTACTGACGATCGCGCTGGATCCGGTCTCGGCCAACCGGCTAAAAGCGCTTGGGCATCAGCTCAACTTCGCGTTTGGCACGGCTACTCTAAAGCCAAAGGCCGACACGCAGGCGAAGAGGCAGGCAGAGGCTCCCGTTCCCCCAACGGAGAAGCCCACCTGCTCGAATGCCAGTGCTCCTGTTATGGCTGCATCGACACCACAGGCACTGCAGCCGCACAAGAGCCCGCAGCACAACGGAAAGTCCTGCGCCCTCCACTCCATGGGCGCATCACGCGCGGAACCGGGCGCGTACACAAGGGTGCGAGGCGCACACTAGAGGAGGAGGCCCTTCTAGGCACTAACCGCGGCCGGAAGATGGCGGCCAGGGGCCGCAAGAGGGCGGACTAATGTCCTCTCCCCCTCTCCCCACTCCCCCTAACACCAGGAGACACCTCCGATGAGAGGTTCGCTACTATGGACATAGCGTTCATCCAGGAACCCTGGATAAATGCAGGACATGTCCGGGGGCTTAGCACCCCATCCGGTAAGTTGCTATATGCAAATGACCAACCTCGCCCTAGATCGGCGTTGCTAATTAACAAAAATTTAACATTTGTTTGAATATTGATGATCTGGCTTGGGATATAGTATAAAGCCTCGGCTGGAGAGGGAATCGGGGTTCGTGCACTATGCTGCGCTCTGCGCTCAGCTCGCCGGTATTGGGGTCGGGGTTTTCCTATCCCTATAATCTCCTGTGCCCTCCATCCGTACAAAAAGATAAGTGCACTTGACAGAAACTACTCTAATTCAAATAGCAAAGAAACAACAACAACAAAAAAAATGTGAATTTAGCGAATTCCCCATAAAACGGAGTAAGCAATAGCAGAGAGCTAGGTGACCGCGTTGTGTTGGGAGTGATCGAGATGTTAGTGATCACTCGTTCCTCTATACCCTCCCTACCTTTGGAAATGTGTGGAACCTGGTGTACATTTCCCCTAGATTAAATTAATTCATCGCATTAATCTTGATATTTCATTGGCATTATGTAGTAGGACAAATTATTATTTATTTACAAAATCATTTTTATCAAATCCAATATAGCTCAAACATAACCAAAGATATTTATATTAATCTTAATTCGTTCACTAAGCATAGTTCTAAATCTATGGATTGTATTTGTCTCTTAGTATTTACATGATTTATTTATATTTCTTAGTTTATTGTTTTAGGCTTTATTTTTAGATGCCTTTTGTTCAAAGGAGTGTTTTAAATATGTATCATTTTATTCTTCCTAAAAATTCCGACCTTTACTCTAGAAATTTTACCAAGTTACCATACTATTTTAGTTTTTAATCACCTAAATTTATTTATTTGTTTATTACTACATTGTTGTCGCCAAGAAGATCGTTGGGCCCAATGAACTGCTACATGGCTGTAAATTAAGGGTTAATCAAGTATGGGTAGGTGTATGTATGTAGAAAAGAGTAACTTATTATTTAATTGCTAGAGTAAGAATCATATTTTTAATCAATTGTAATTAATCATCATCAATCAAAATTAAACCTCATTTCAATAGTTTTCTTCAATCGGTTTCAATCTCCATCGTTGTTCAATTATTCTTCTTCAATTTCTTTCAGTCTTCAGCTTCAATTACTGTTCAATTTAATCATCCATTCTTTGTTTCAATTTCTATTTCAATTTCATGTTCTATTTTAATTTCAGCTTCATTTTCTATTTCACTTTCATTTTCAATTTCAGTTCCTACTTCTAATAACTTCTGCTTAACCTAATTTTAATATGTATATATGTTAATTAATATTTCTAACGCATGTCTAGTATTAAGTGTAGACGAATATTTATCAAATAATAGATTAATTCAAATTCTTATTAATTTATACGGCTCCGGCCGTAGGCAGCAGCAACTTCACTTCGTTTTATTTCACTTTATTTTTTTCTCTCTCTCTGGTTCCTTGGTCAGTGCATGGGGCACCCTATATCAGCGACATATTCGTACTCACGGCGATTTTCTCTTCTCTACTTCTCTGTCTTCTTTGTCTGCTTACTCCACGTGTTCTGGCTTCATCTTCCTTGTCTCTCTTTCGTCTCTACTTCGCAGATCAGGCCTTCGCGCCGTTTACGTGTTTTCGAACAGAAAAGAATTCTGGGAAGCTTGCGGTCCCTGTAGGCAGCGCCTATGCATATATTTATGTATGCCTATATGGGTGGCGAATGCACTTATACCGACGCAACCGCGCCGGTATGTGTACACCGCGTGGCTTAGCTGCACATATGTATGTAGGCGCGGAAAAGTACTGGCCGACAATACCTTTATTCTGTAAAGAAACTTTTGGTCAGTTTCTACACCAAATAACACTTTTCTCAGGGTTATTATTTACCTGCCTGGAAACTACACTATGCACTCCGTAAAAATCAGCAATCAAAGAGCTGCGATTTCCGTGCTCTTTACGCACTTCTGTACGCACTCGAAACTTGGTTCCTCTGTCTTATTCTTAGCCGTGTTCGTATAAGTTTTTATAACTTTTAATACACTTAGTTGGCCACTTGATAATTTTAAGACTGCACGTGGGTTTTTACTTCACTTTTATTGTCTGTTCTTTTCACAAGTTACGTCTGTCGTCTCGGAGTAGAAAATCAGAATGATCGCGTGTTCGCTGTACCTTTTGTCAAAGGCGCGAGCCTAGCGAGCTTTAACGGGACCTTTCCAGGCTATGAGAGCGACGACTAAGGTGCGAAAGGGACAACTAGAACTTACAGCTTCTGTCTTTGAGAGTTGTTGTGAGCTTTCAATTAACCTTAGTATGCCGAAAAGTGGTCTCGTCTAGATTTGTACCGATGATAATAATTTTGGTTTAATTTTTTTCTCTGCCTATTTTCCGGTACACTGGCCACTACAACCACAGATTATGTTCCTAAGTTTCGACAGGAATCGTAGTCTGAAAAAGGAGAGTGTACTACCTTGTTTGTAAGTCTTTTGCGTGGTATACGCCCATTTTCTTTCCATTTTCACCAGATAACTCATAATATGCTGGACTGAGTTTTCTAGCTATTGTTGCTGTTACGAACACTTTAGCTAGTTTATGGCTGAATTTCTTGCTAGCGTTGCTTTGCGAAAAGTTTCGAACATAAACTTGATCTCCAACTTTAAATTGTATATTTCTACTTCTCAAGTTATATATTTTAGCGTTGGCTTCGTGCGATTTGGCAGTGTTCAGCTGTGCTGTGTATCTGGCCTTTTGTAATGCATTTGGATACATTATTTTAGCATCGTCTGAAATCAAATTAAGTTTTCTGAGCAGTTCGTAGTCCTTGCCATTCAAGATCATGTTTTGACCGAACGTCAGAAAGTATGGTGAATATCCTGTCGTGTTGTGTAAACAAGATCGAAGAGCTCCATTTATCTCATTCAAATTCTGATCCCAGGTTGTATGATCTGTTCCCACATAAGCACGAATTGCCGCTAAAATCGAACGATTTAATCTCTCGCTTGCGTTAATTTGCGGAGAGTAAACAGCCGTGCATATATGCTTAATTGAATATCGGGTTAGAAACGATTCAAAGAATCCTGACCGAAATTGAGATCCATTGTCAGGTAATATCGACTCTGGTACTCCGAATGTAAACAAAATTGAATTTTCCAAGTATTCACATATCTTGGCAGATGTAAATTTCTTTAAGGGACAGAGGAAATGGAACTTAGTAAATTGATCCACTATGACCAACAATCCTATATTACCTGATTTCGAACGAGGGTATGGACCTAACAAATCCATATACAGTCGTTGGAATGGTCTCTCTGTTTGCCTAGGTTTTCCCATCGGGGGACGAAGAACTATGTTCGGACTCTTAGTTTGCTTACAGGTCGAACAGGCTTTTACATACTCTCGAATTTGTATAAGCATTTTAGGCCAAAACAGATATCTTTTAAGCTTGTCAATCATTTTTCCTGTGCCACAATGTGATGCGCTTGGAGGATCATGAGCTTGTTGAAGAACACTTTGGGTTAACTTTGAAGGTACCCAAAGTTTCCACAAACTATCGTCTGACTCCGTTTCGTTAGTAACAGCTTCAGTTCTTTTGTAGACATATCCGTCAGTCACTTTAAGATCAGGGAGTTTTTCTTGGTTTGCACGAATGCGATCAATCAGGTCTAAATACTCAAACGAGCGAAACTCTTCCGATTCCAAATCGATAATCGGACCTAATTCTTTGAATTCCTCTACTGACTCGTTCTGTCTTGAAAGCGTGTCAGCAATGACATTTTGAGAACCCTTGCGGTGTTCTATGCGAAAATCAAAACCTTGCAATTGAATAGCCCATCGGGCAAGTCTTCCCTGACAAATCTTTTTGACGCATGAGCCACTGAAGTGCTGCATGGTCCGTAACTACCAAGAAGTCTTGACCCTCGATGTACGCACGGAACTTCTTTATTCCCTTAATAACAGCCAAACATTCCAGTTCGGTTACGGAATAGTTCCTTTGTGCTTTGGATAACTTGCATGACATGTATCCGATTGGCATTTCAAATCCTTCCTCATTTCTTTGGGCGAGGACGCAACCCAAACCAAATGAAATAGCATCACACAACAAAACGAATGGCTTCGAGAAATTTGGTGTTACCAGGATGGGAGCGATTGTTAATCTATGTTTCAATTCCTCAAAGGCATTCTTAGCAGCGATATCCCAGACTAATGCGGTTTTATTCTTCTTAATCATTTCTGTCAGGGGATAACATACTGTTGCATAATTATCTACCAATCTACGATACCATCCGGATAAACCTAAGAACCGACGGAGTTGTTTCACTGTTGTTGGGAGCGGAAACTCATTGATAGCCTGAATTTTTGATGGATCGGTCTTGATCTGTCCGTCAGAAATTAAAAATCCAAGGTATTTTATTTCTCTCATGCAGAACTTAGATTTTTCTACATTAATCGTTATGTTGGCCTTTCGTAAACAGAGTGCTATTTCTTGCAAAAGAACCAAGTGCGAATCAAAGTCATCAAGATATACAAAAACTCGGTTGCGAAGATGGGCTGGTATGACATGATCCATTAACCGGCATAAGGTCTGCGGTGCATTAGTAAGTCCAAAGGGCATGACCTTGTATTGGTAAAGAGGACGGTTAGGAACAGTAAATGCTGTATACTGACGCGACTTCTCATCTAACATTATTTGCCAAAAAGCATGTTTCATGTCGAGACCGGTTATAAAGCGTGCAGGAGGTAAGCGACTCAGTATCCCGTCAATTTGAGGTAATGGGTACGCGTCCTTCCTGGTATGTTTATTGACTTCGCGGGAGTCCAAACATAACCTAACCTTGCTTCCCTTTTTGCACAATAACGCAATTACTGCTCCAAGGACTGCTAGAAGGTTCTATTATATCAAGAGCTAACATATTATCAATTTCGGTGAACATAACTTCCTCCCGTGCAGGTGAGATCGGCCAGTGCCTTTGCTTAACAGCCTTAGCGTCGCCGACGTCAATCGAATGAGAAATGAGGTTCGTTCGCCCCAAGCCTTCTCTTTCATAAGAGGGAAAAGTGTCAATTACGGCTTTTAGCTTATGTTGTTCGCTACTGGAAAGGTTGTGTAACTTTGGTGATTCCATATCTTCATCTGTAGGACCACAATCTAGCTCACTGATGCTTTCCTCAAGCTTATCTGCAAGTTTTAATTTTCTAAAGAAATCTATTCCCAGATAAACTTCTTGTGTTAAGTCGGGTATAATGAAACATTCTATGTTTTCGGTAATGTTTCGAAATGTCAAGGTACATGTTAAAATTCCTTTTACAGGACAAAGGTTACCACTAGCTGTCTTAACTTTTCCTGAACACTTACGAACCTGTGGGTGGCTCAAGAGTGAACGAGCTGCATCATGACCTACGCAACTAACGGTGGCTCCTGAGTCTAACAAGGCATTGTACTCCTTGTCGTTAATAACAACGGAAGTGTAGTGACGATTATCTCCCTTCCCTTGTACTGAAGAAATCAAAAGCCTACGAGTAGAAACTATATTCTTCCAAAATTTTCGTAGACGGAGAGTAGATCTTCTAGGCTTAACTGCTTTAATTATAGTGCTTATATTTCCAAATATCTTATTTCTAATTTTCAAATAATTAGACAATCTTTCATGAAAAGGTAAAAACGAGGTGTTTACTTTTTCAGGTTTGTGTCCGACTTCCTTTAAGGGGGTCTTCTACCTTCGCGCTCAAATTTGGGGCCTATTTTTCAAAAATGGATAGCAAAAAAACTACACATGATATCCGAACAAAATTTATTTTTTTTTTTTTTTGATTTACTAATGCTTGAACTTGAAAAAAAAAAAACCATATGAATGTATCACAACATTTGCCATTGGCGCGTCGTCGAATTAACCTCTGCCGGCGCGAAAGAGTCAAACGGCTGGCAAGAAATCTCAGCTTCAGAACATGCAAACAACAAGAAGTTTTTTTTAACTTAATTTTAAGAACGTCGATTAGGTCAGGACACAAGCTTTTTTTAATATTTGAAAATTTCACAAAATGGCAGCGATTTGAACAAAAAATTTAATTTTTGACCATGTTTTTCAACCTAAAAATGACTGTAAAAAATTGAAAAAAAATTTTTTTGAAAAAAGCTTGTGTCCTGACCTAGCGAGATGTTTTGTGAATAAGTAACGCTTTACAGATCTAGGATATCTTCTATGGTTTCGTCAAAATTGTGCCAAAACTTTTGAAAAACACTACTTTCGGGAAAATGCGTTTAAAGATAGGAAAAATGGTCGAAACGTATGGAGGTGGCAATCTTTCGGGCTTCGTTTACCCATGAAGGAATGCGAATTTTACAAAACCCATTATATGGGAGTAGAACGATTACTGACATTTGATTGGGCGATACCATGCCAAGGATCTGAAACAATGATCAAACTCAAGCTTGGTGTGCTCAGCCTTGTAGTGGCCAGTGTACCAGAAAATAGGCAGAGAAAAAATTAAACCAAAATTATTATCATCGGTACAAATCTAGACGAGACCACTTTTCGGCATACTAGGGTTAATTGAAAGCTCACAACAACTCTCAACGACAGAAGCTGTAAGTTCTAGTTGTCCCTTTCGCACCTTAGTCGTCGCTCTCATAGCCTGGAAAGGTCCCGTTAAAGCTCGCTAGGCTCGCGCCTTTGACAAAAGGTACAGCGAACACGCGATCATTCTGATTTTCTACTCCGAGACGACAGACGTAACTTGTGAAAAGAACAGACAATAAAAGTGAAGTAAAAACCCACGTGCAGTCTTAAAATTATCAAGTGGCCAACTAAGTGTATTAAAAGTTATAAAAACTCATACGAACACGGCTAAGAATAAGACAGAGGAACCAAGTTTCGAGTGCGTACAGAAGTGCGTAAAGAGCACGGAAATCGCAGCTCTTTGATTGCTGATTTTTACGGAGTGCATAGTGTAGTTTCCAGGCAGGTAAATAATAACCCTGAGAAAAGTGTTATTTGGTGTAGAAACTGACCAAAAGTTTCTTTACAGAATAAAGGTATTGTCGGCCAGTACTTTTCCGCGCCTACATACATATGTGCAGCTAAGCCACGCGGTGTACACACATACCGGCGCGGTTGCGTCGGTATAAGTGCATTCGCCACCCATATAGGCATACATAAATATATGCATAGGCGCTGCCTACAGGGACCGCAAGCTGCCCAGAATTCTTTTCTGTTCGAAAACACGTAAACGGCGCGAAGGCCTGATCTGCGAAGTAGAGACGAAAGAGAGACAAGGAAGATGAAGCCAGAACACGTGGAGTAAGCAGACAAAGAAGACAGAGAAGTAGAGAAGAGAAAATCGCCGTGAGTACGAATATGTCGCTGATATAGGGTGCCCCATGCACTGACCAAGGAACCAGAGAGAGAGAAAAGAATAAAGTGAAATAAAACGAAGTGAAGTTGCTGCTGCCTACGGCCGGAGCCGTATAAATTAATAAGAATTTGAATTAATCTTTTATTTGATAAATATTCGTCTACACTTAATACTAGACATGCGTTAGAAATATTAATTAACATATATACATATTAAAATTAGGTTAAGCAGAAGTTATTAGAAGTAGGAACTGAAATTGAAAATGAAAGTGACATAGAAAATGAAGCTGAAATTGAAATAGAACATGAAATTGAAATAGAAATTGAAACAAAGAATGGATGATAAAATTGAACAGTAATTGAAGCTGAAGACTGAAAGAAATTGAAGAAGAATAATTGAACAACGATGGAGATTGAAACCGATTGAAGAAAACTATTGAAATGAGGTTTAATTTTGATTGATGATGATTAATTACAATTGATTAAAAATATGATTCTTACTCTAGCAATTAAATAATAAGTTACTCTTTTCTACATACATACACCTACCCATACTTGATTAACCCTTAATTTACAGCCATGTAGCAGTTCATTGGGCCCAAGGATCTTCTTGGCGACAACAATGTAGTAATAAACAAATAAATAAATTTAGGTGATTAAAAACTAAAATAGTATGGTAACTTGGTAAAATTTCTAGAGTAAAGGTCGGAATTTTTAGGAAGAATAAAATGATACATATTTAAAACACTCTTTTGAACAAAAGGCATCTAAAAATAAAACCTAAAACAATAAACTAAGAAATATAAATAAATCATGTAAATACTAAGAGACAAATACAATCCATAGATTTAGAACTATGCTTAGTGAACGAATTAAGATTAATATAAATATCTTTGGTTATGTTTGAGCTATATTGGATTTGATAAAAATGATTTTGTAAATAAATAATTATTTGTCCTACTACATAATGCCAATGAAATATCAAGATTAATGCGATGAATTAATTTAATCTAGGGGAAATGTACACCAGGTTCCACACATTTCCAAAGGTAGGGAGGGTATAGAGGAACGAGTGATCACTAACATCTCTATCACTCCCAACACAACGCGGTCACCTAGCTCTCTGCTATTGCTTACTCCGTTTTATGGGGAATTCGCTAAATTCACATTTTTTTTGTTGTTGTTGTTTCTTTGCTATTTGAATTAGAGTAGTTTCTATCAAGTGCACTTATCTTTTTGTACGGATGGAGGGCACAGGAGATTATAGGGATAGGAAAACCCCGACCCCAATACCGGCGAGCTGAGCGCAGAGCGCAGCATAGTGCACGAACCCCGATTCCCTCTCCAGCCGAGGCTTTATACTATATCCCAAGCCAGATCATCAATATCCATTACAAAAATGGCGCCCAACGTGGGGCCACACACACACACACACACACACCGAAGCTCCACGTATTAGCTCTGTTAATAACTCTCTTCAAGAGTACAGTTTTTGTGGTTACGAGATTAGAATCGGTAGGCAGCTTGTGGAATAGGAGTTTTTGCTTAAAATAAACTTGGTGAGAACTACCCAAGAAGACTATACGAAGTTATTAGATTTTTTCGGTTAGTTCAAGTATCTGAGGGATGGAATGAACAATCGCAATTCGACAATTTGGATTGATTGACCTCTCCAGATCGGGACAACTAACAAGTTTTGATATGATTTATTGTATTATACCTGGAACATACGGTCTAAGAGATGATCTTTGAGATTCGACTAGTATAACGCAATAAACCACCGTAATCTATATAATTTTGAGTAGCGATAGGAATGAGTTGGTGTATCTTGATATGGAAATTGGCATTTATGGAACGGACAGATTTATTAACACTGATTTTATAAACCAGAAAAGAGAATTAGATAAACAAGATGGCAAGCAACGATAATAGTATCGGAGATATTCTAAATAATCCAGAGTACTGTCGAATTTGTCATGGAAGGCTCGAAAAAAGCCAGTTGGTTGCAACAACCCCGTGCAAACATTCCTTCCACCAAGCGTGCTTGACAAATTGGCTTAGAAGCTCTCCAGCTTGTCCTACTTGTCGCGCTCTCTGTACTACAGAACTACTTACGGTCGATAATGTAGATCTGCAGACCGAATTGACTAATGCAGAACAGTCTGAACGCGCTGTTATAGGAAATATACCGTCTGAGGCAGGAGATTCAAATGGAGAACGTCTCTCATTAGAAGGAACCGAGCCAAGGGGAGGCAGAGGCCGAGGCCGAAGACAGGGCGTTACTACCAGATCCATGCAAAGAAATGGGGGTGAACCCTTAGAAACATCTAGACCTATACAAGATCCATCCAATGGCATGGATAAGCAGGAAATTATTAACGTTATTAAATCAGTCGTAGGTTCGCAACAAAGAACACTGTTGGATAAGCTTACAGAACACATCAATGCGACCTTGCATATCCAGCAAAGTCAAATGGGGATGCAAGCTGGTAGCGCTGGAAATGGTGCCAGGCTTCCTCACTCACATAATGATCAGGCTATCACAGCCTTACAGGAAAATGAATTAAGGAACTCTACACAAAGGTCGTCAGTTAGTATTTCTTCAAATAAGGTCGAAAGAGTTATTCACGATTGGAAACTTAAGTTCGATGGAAGCAAGGAAGGTCCATCGGCCGCAGAATTTATTTACCGAGTTCGCTCATTGTTAGCTCGAACCTTAGGTAACGATTTTCAATTAGTATGCGATCATTTACACCTATTATTATCTGGAAGGGTAAATGATTGGTTATGGCAATTTCTGAGAAAACATGAGGAGTTCACTTGGGAAACCTTTTGTTTTGCTTTTAGGGACAAGTATGATGATGCAGAAGATGATGTTGACTTATGGAGAAAAATTTCGAAACGTAAACAAGGAGAGAATGAGTCTTTCGATTCATATCAAATCAGTATGGAAGAACTAGTAAATCGACTCGAGAGATCTCTACCTGAACCGGACTTGGTTAAGCTTTTGATAGATAATTCGAAAAGTTCCCTTCGACTTGAGTTACTTCATTTAAACATAGTCTCAGTTAAGAAATTGTTAGCAGAAGTTAAAAAGCACGACAAATTCTATAACGAAGTTCGTAATAATTCAACTAAAACATCATTCGTATATCGACGTAATATTTCTGAGGTTAGTCAGGAACCAGATCCTGCCGAAGATTCGCAACCAACAGTATCAGCCATCAATCGTTTTAAAATGACTTGTTGGAATTGTGATAAAGTAGGTCACCGTTGGGACGATTGCTTGGATGTCAAGACCATATTTTGCTATGGGTGTGGCATCAAGAATACCTATAAACCGAATTGTAAGAAATGTAATCCTTCGGAAAACCGATCGAAGGATGTGTCGACCAGTCTACAGTAGGCACATCTTTACACCAGCAGACGCCGACATTCCTATTGGAGAAAACTTTAATGGAAGTCGGACACAAACCTGAAAAAGTAAACACCTCGTTTTAACCTTTTCATGAAAGATTGTCTAATTATTTGAAAATTAGAAATAAGATATTTGGAAATATAAGCACTATAATTAAAGCAGTTAAGCCTAGAAGATCTACTCTCCGTCTACGAAAATTTTGGAAGAATATAGTTTCTACTCGTAGGCTTTTGATTTCTTCAGTACAAGGGAAGGGAGATAATCGTCACTACACTTCCGTTGTTATTAACGACAAGGAGTACAATGCCTTGTTAGACTCAGGAGCCACCGTTAGTTGCGTAGGTCATGATGCAGCTCGTTCACTCTTGAGCCACCCACAGGTTCGTAAGTGTTCAGGAAAAGTTAAGACAGCTAGTGGTAACCTTTGTCCTGTAAAAGGAATTTTAACATGTACCTTGACATTTCGAAACATTACCGAAAACATAGAATGTTTCATTATACCCGACTTAACACAAGAAGTTTATCTGGGAATAGATTTCTTTAGAAAATTAAAACTTGCAGATAAGCTTGAGGAAAGCATCAGTGAGCTAGATTGTGGTCCTACAGATGAAGATATGGAATCACCAAAGTTACACAACCTTTCCAGTAGCGAACAACATAAGCTAAAAGCCGTAATTGACACTTTTCCCTCTTATGAAAGAGAAGGCTTGGGGCGAACGAACCTCATTTCTCATTCGATTGACGTCGGCGACGCTAAGGCTGTTAAGCAAAGGCACTGGCCGATCTCACCTGCACGGGAGGAAGTTATGTTCACCGAAATTGATAATATGTTAGCTCTTGATATAATAGAACCTTCTAGCAGTCCTTGGAGCAGTAATTGCGTTATTGTGCAAAAGGGAAGCAAGGTTAGGTTATGTTTGGACTCCCGCGAAGTCAATAAACATACCAGGAAGGACGCGTACCCATTACCTCAAATTGACGGGATACTGAGTCGCTTACCTCCTGCACGCTTTATAACCGGTCTCGACATGAAACATGCTTTTTGGCAAATAATGTTAGATGAGAAGTCGCGTCAGTATACAGCATTTACTGTTCCTAACCGTCCTCTTTACCAATACAAGGTCATGCCCTTTGGTCTTACTAATGCACCGCAGACCTTATGCCGGTTAATGGATCATGTCATACCAGCCCATCTTCGCAACCGAGTTTTTGTATATCTTGATGACTTATAAGTCCTATCAGATGACTTTGATTCGCACTTGTTTCTTTTGCAAGAAATAGCACTCTGTTTACGAAAGGCCAACATAACGATTAATGTAGAAAAATCTAAGTTCTGCATGAGAGAAATAAAATACCTTGGATTTTTAATTTCTGACGGACAGATCAAGACCGATCCATCAAAAATTCAGGCTATCAATGAGTTTCCGCTCCCAACAACAGTGAAACAACTCCGTCGGTTCTTAGGTTTATCCGGATGGTATCGTAGATTGGTAGATAATTATGCAACAGTATGTTATCCCCTGACAGAAATGATTAAGAAGAATAAAACCGCATTAGTCTGGGATATCGCTGTTAAGAATGCCTTTGAGGAATTGAAACATAGATTAACAATCGCTCCCATCCTGGTAACACCAAATTTCTCGAAGCCATTCGTTTTGTTGTGTGATGCTATTTCATTTGGTTTGGGTTGCGTCCTCGCCCAAAGAAATGAGGAAGGATTTGAAATGCCAATCGGATACATGTCATGCAAGTTATCCAAAGCACAAAGGAACTATTCCGTAACCGAACTGGAATGTTTGGCTGTTATTAAGGGAATAAAGAAGTTCCGTGCGTACATCGAGGGTCAAGACTTCTTGGTAGTTACGGACCATGCAGCACTTCAGTGGCTCATGCGTCAAAAAGATTTGTCAGGAAGACTTGCCCGATGGGCTATTCAATTGCAAGGTTTTGATTTTCGCATAGAACACCGCAAGGGTTCTCAAAATGTCATTGCTGACACGCTTTCAAGACAGAACGAGTCAGTAGAGGAATTCAAAGAATTAGGTCCGATTATCGATTTGGAATCGGAAGAGTTTCGCTCGTTTGAGTATTTAGACCTGATTGATCGCATTCGTGCAAACCAAGAAAAACTCCCTGATCTTAAAGTGACTGACGGATATGTCTACAAAAGAACTGAAGCTGTTACTAACGAAACGGAGTCAGACGATAGTTTGTGGAAACTTTGGGTACCTTCAAAGTTAACCCAAAGTGTTCTTCAACAAGCTCATGATCCTCCAAGCGCATCACATTGTGGCACAGGAAAAATGATTGACAAGCTTAAAAGATATCTGTTTTGGCCTAAAATGCTTATACAAATTCGAGAGTATGTAAAAGCCTGTTCGACCTGTAAGCAAACTAAGAGTCCGAACATAGTTCTTCGTCCCCCGATGGGAAAACCTAGGCAAACAGAGAGACCATTCCAACGACTGTATATGGATTTGTTAGGTCCATACCCTCGTTCGAAATCAGGTAATATAGGATTGTTGGTCATAGTGGATCAATTTACTAAGTTCCATTTCCTCTGTCCCTTAAAGAAATTTACATCTGCCAAGATATGTGAATACTTGGAAAATTCAATTTTGTTTACATTCGGAGTACCAGAGTCGATATTAACTGACAATGGATCTCAATTTCGGTCAGGATTCTTTGAATCGTTTCTAACCCGATATTCAATTAAGCATATATGCACGGCTGTTTACTCTCCGCAAATTAACGCAAGCGAGAGATTAAATCGTTCGATTTTAGCGGCAATTCGTGCTTATGTGGGAACAGATCATACAACCTGGGATCAGAATTTGAATGAGATAAATGGAGCTCTTCGATCTTGTTTACACACCACGACAGGATATTCACCATACTTTCTGACGTTCGGTCAAAACATGATCTTGAATGGCAAGGACTACGAACTGCTCAGAAAACTTAATTTGATTTCAGACGATGCTAGAATAATGTATCCAAATCCATTACAAATGGCCAGATACACAGCACAGCTGAACACTGCCAAATCGCACGAAGCCAACGCTAAAATATATAACTTGAGAAGTAGAAATATACAATTTAAAGTTGGAGATCAAGTTTATGTTCGAAACTTTTCGCAAAGCAACGCTAGCAAGAAATTCAGCCATAAACTAGCTAAAGTGTTCGTAACAGCAACAATAGCTAGAAAACTCAGTCCAGCATATTATGAGTTATCTGGTGAAAATGGAAAGAAAATGGGCGTATACCACGCAAAAGACTTACAAACAAGGTAGTACACTCTCCTTTTTCAGACTACGATTCCTGTCGAAACTTAGGAACATAATTTGTGGTTGTAGTGGCCAGTGTACCGGAAAATAGGCAGAGAAAAAAATTAAACCAAAATTATTATCATCGGTACAAATCTAGACGAGACCACTTTTCGGCATACTAGGGTTAATTGAAAGCTCACAACAACTCTCAAAGACAGAAGCTGTAAGTTCTAGTTGTCCCTTTCGCACCTTAGTCGTCGCTCTCATAGCCTGGAAAGGTCCCGTTAAAGCTCGCTAGGCTCGCGCCTTTGACAAAAGGTACAGCGAACACGCGATCATTCTGATTTTCTACTCCGAGACGACAGACGTAACTTGTGAAAAGAACAGACAATAAAAGTGAAGTAAAACCCCACGTGCAGTCTTAAAATTATCAAGTGGCCAACTAAGTGTATTAAAAGTTATAAAAACTTATACGAAAACGGCTAAGAATAAGACAGTGGAACCAAGTTTCGAGTGCGTACAGAAGTGCGTAAAGAGCACGGAAATCGCAGCTCTATGATTGCTGATTTTTACGGAGTGCATAGTGTAGTTTCCAGGCAGGTAAATAATAACCCTGAGAAAAGTGTTATTTGGTGTAGAAACTGACCAAAAGTTTCTTTACAGAATAAAGGTATTGTCGGCCAGTACTTTTCCGCGCCTACATACATATGTGCAGCTAAGCCACGCGGTGTACACACATACCGGCGCGGTTGCGTCGGTATAAGTGCATTCGCCACCCATATAGGCATACATAAATATATGCATAGGCGCTGCCTACAGGGACCGCAAGCTGCCCAGAATTCTTTCTGTTCGAAAACACGTAAACGGCGCGAAGGCCTGATCTGCGAAGTAGAGACGAAAGAGAGACAAGGAAGATGAAGCCAGAACACGTGGAGTAAGCAGACAAAGAAGACAGAGAAGTAGAGAAGAGAAAATCGCCGTGAGTACGAATATGTCGCTGATATAGGGTGCCCCATGCACTGACCAAGGAACCAGAGAGAGAGAAAAGAATAAAGTGAAATAAAACGAAGTGAAGTTGCTGCTGCCTACGGCCGGAGCCGTATAAATTAATAAGAATTTGAATTAATCTTTTATTTGATAAATATTCGTCTACACTTAATACTAGACATGCGTTAGAAATATTAATTAACATATATACATATTAAAATTAGGTTAAGCAGAAGTTATTAGAAGTAGGAACTGAAATTGAAAATGAAAGTGAAATAGAAAATGAAACTGAAATTGATATAGAACATGAAATTGAAATAGAAATTGAAACAAAGAATGGATGATAAAATTGAACAGTAATTGAAGCTGAAGACTGAAAGAAATTGAAGAAGAATAATTGAACAACGATGGAGATTGAAACCGATTGAAGAAAACTATTGAAATGAGGTTAAATTTTTATTGGTGATGATTAATTACAATTGATTAAAAATATGATTCTTACTCTAGCAATTAAATAATAAGTTACTCTTTTCTACATACATACACCTACCCATACTTGATTAACCCTTAATTTACAGCCATGTAGCAGTTCATTGGGCCCAACGATCTTCTTGGCGACAACAATGTAGTAATAAACAAATAAATAAATTTAGGTGATTAAAAACTAAAATAGTATGGTAACTTGGTAAAATTTCTAGAGTAAAGGTCGGAATTTTTAGGAAGAATAAAATGATACATATTTAAAACACTCTTTTGAACAAAAGGCATCTAAAAATAAAACCTAAAACAATAAACTAAGAAATATAAATAAATCATGTAAATACTAAGAGACAAATACAATCCATAGATTTAGAACTATGCTTAGTGAACGAATTAAGATTAATATATTATAAATATCTTTGGTTATGTTTGAGCTATATTGGATTTGATAAAAATGATTTTGTAAATAAATAATAATTTGTCCTACTACATAATGCCAATGAAATATCAAGATTAATGCGATGAATTAATTTAATCTAGGGGAAATGTACACCAGGTTCCACACATTTCCAAAGGTAGGGATGGTATAGAGGAACGAGTGATCACTAACATCTCGATCACTCCCAACACAACGCGGTCACCTAGCTCTCTGCTATTGCTTACTCCGTTTTATGGGGAATTCGCTAAGTTCACATTTTTTTTTGTTGTTGTTGTTTCTTTGCTATTTGAATTAGAGTAGTTTCTGTCAAGTGCACTTATCTTTTTGTACGGATGGAGGGCACAGGAGATTATAGGGATAGGAAAACCCCGACCCCAATACCGGCGAGCTGAGCGCAGAGCGCAGCATAGTGCACGAACCCCGATTCCCTCTCCAGCCGAGGCTTTATACTATATCCCAAGCCAGATCATCAATATCCATTACAGCAGTGACATCAACAAGAGGGGTGAGTACCTTCTTGAATACATCATTAGTAACAATATAGGATTACTAAACCAGGGCAGCGAGCCTACATTCATTAATGCCATTAGAGAGGAAGTTCTTAACCTAACTCTCTGTTGTATAAATATGTTGTCCGTTGTCTCAAACTGGCACGTTGCAAGTGAGATCACTATGTCAGATCACCAACACATTAGATTTGATATAGGATGCGCCTTGCAATGTAGCCTAGTCACCAGAAAGCCCAGGAAAACCAACTGGGATCTCTCCTGAACGGATGGAAACTCAAATACTCTGGATCAGGAGTAACCATAGATAATTTTATCTACAGAGTAGAATCGCTTACACACCAAACGTTAGAAGAAAACTTTCCAGTCCTCTGTAGGCATGTTAGCGTTCTTTTGGAGGGTGAAGCCAACGAATTTTTTTGGCGCTACCACAAATCAGTGTCCGAAGTACATTGGGATAGACTATGTTCCGCATTGCGCTGTCAATTTCGTCAAAGAAGGGACGATGTAGACATTGAGGAGTTGATTCGAAATAGGAAACAAAAACCTAATGAAACGTTCGACAGTTTTCACGACAGTGTAAATGTCTTAATCGATCAGCTGGAGACACCATGGTCTACCCGAAAACTTGCTCGTGTTCTCAAGAACAATTTAAGACCTGAAAGAAGGCATGAATTATTGAATGTAGATGTTGGAAATGTACCCGAATTGAGAGAAATCTGTCGTCGACGCAAAGCTTTTCTAGACGATGTTAAACACTCTCACGGTTACGCTAGAGTAACTCCTTACAGACGAAGAGTAGATTCGCAACTCGAATCCGAATCGGAGTGCGAATTAGAAGTTGACGCATTTTCCTTGGTATGCTGGAATTGCCGTAAAGATGGTCACAGATACCAAGATTGTTTGTCGGAAAAGCGTGTCTTTTGTTACGGCTGTGGAGCAGCTAACACATACAAACCAAATTGTAATAATTGTACAAAAAACTCGCAATTTGGCATTACGAAGTCGCAACCCAAACCGAAGACTTTGAATGCCGCTCGTCATCAGTCAACAATGACCGATTAAAGGTTGTTGCAAATTTAGAAGCAACTCCCTCTGCAATCCCTGATAGACTACTGCATCATAAAGTGCAAAACTTACCGGAAGTTACAAAGTAATACTTTTGTTTTGAATCTCCCAACCGAAAACCATCATCACGAAGCTCTAAGAGAATCAAATCATTTTGGCATACAGTGAGACGCTGCAGACTCGGATTAAAATACGTATGTTCTATTCCTACTGGAACCCGAGATCCTCGTCCTTTCTTACCTGTTCAGTTATTAGGTCGCACCGTTTATGGCTTACTTGATTCTGGCGCTTCCATAAGCTGTTTCGGCGGCGAATTAGCCAAAGAACTAGTATCGAAAGGCAAAGCGTATAAGTCGTTAAATGTAAGTGCTACCACAGCAGATGGAAATCCACAACGGATTGTAGGAAAAATGAAAATCGATGTAGAATATGGAAATGTTTTGAGAAATTTAAATATCTATATAGTACCTTCTCTAAAACAAGATCTTTACTTGGGTATAGATTTTTGGAGGCTGTATAATCTTCTTCCAAAGAATTTGCAGATATCTGAGCTCGAATCGAACGAAGTTAAAAGCAAAGTCGGAGTTGATCAACACGACTTATCTGAAGAAAGGAAGTCCAAGCTAGCTAGTGTCATAACATTTTTTGCGTCGTTTACTGATCAAGGTCTTGGAAAAACTAGCTTGATAAAGCATTCGATTGACGTAGGGAATGCAAAACCAGTTAAACAACGGCATTTCCCCGTGTCACCTGCAGTGGAAAAGAGTATGTATGAAGAAATCGATAGAATGTTAAGACTAGGTGTAATTGAAGAATCAGATAGCGCGTGGTCTTCTCCTATTGTCATGGTTACGAAACGCGGCAAAGTGAGAATTTGTCTTAGATTGCCGAAAGGTTAATAGTTTTACTGAAAAGGATGCGTATCCACTTCCTCAAATCAGTGGAATTCTAAGTCGGTTGCCTAAAGCCGAATTCATAAGTAGTCTGGATTTAAAAGATGCTTATTGGCAAGTGCCACTTAAAGCTCAGTCTAGAGATAAGACCGCTTTTACAGTGCCTGGTCGGCCTCTGTACCAATTTAAGGTGATGCCTTTCGGGTTATGTAATGCCACCAGCACTATGTCCCGCTTGATGGATAAAGTTGTTCCCGCGCATCTTAGGAACGAAGTGTTTGTGTACCTTGATGATCTTTTGGTAGTGTCACCTGACTTCGAAAGTCATCTTAACGTTCTCAGAGAGATAGCCGCGTGGATAAAGCTTGCAGGATTGACAATCAATATTGGCAAAAGTCATTTCTGCATGCGAAGAGTTCGATATCTTGGCCACATAATAGGTGATGGCGGTATACGAACCGACCCTGAAAAGGTGAAAGCAATTACCGAGTTTCCAGTGCCGAAAACTCTTCGAGGCTTGAGAGGCTTTATGGGTTTGTGTGATTGGGAGCCGTGTTAGTGCAAGTATCCGAAGAAGGAGACGAACGCGCAATAGCGTTTATTTCAAAGTAGTTAAATCAAGCTCAGCGCAACTATACGGTGACTGAGCAAGAATGTTTAGCTGCAATAGTAGCTTTACGAAATTAGTAGCAAAGGTTAATGCGAATAAAAATAATTTTCCGGATCTTAAAACTGAGGACGGTTTTGTATATAGGAAAGCAGAACATCTATCTGGCGAGCAAAAGCATGATGAGCACGCGTGGAAGTTATGGATACCCAATAAATTAGTATCTAAAGTTATATTTCAAGCGCAGAATAGTCCCCTGGCTTCCCACGGTGGAATGCATAAGACCATAAAACGGGTGCGAAGATATTACTTTTGGCCTCGACTCGTACCTGACGTAAAAGCTTACATTAATGATTGCGAGACTTGTAAAACTACGAAGTCACCTAATCATGTACTCAGGCCACCATTAGGAAAAGCCCCAGAAACGTTGAGACTTTTCCAGCGAATTTTCATAGATTTTCTTGGACCGTATCCACGTTCCAGAAGCGGCAATATCGGAATATTTATTGTTCTCGATCATTTTTCAAAATTTGTCTTCTTAAAACCAGTTAAGAAGATAAATGCCAGTGTAGTTATTAAATACCTCGAAGGAGAGCTGTTTATGACTTTTGGAGTCCCAGAGACGGTTGTGTCTGACAATTTCGTTCCGAGGCATTTCAAAAACTAATGCGACAGTACGAAATATAGCATACATTGACGGCTGTCCATTCGCCTCAAGCCAATGCTTCTGAGCGAGTAAATCGGTCCGTTATCGCTGGAATAAGAGCGTATTTGCGTCCAGATCAAAAGGACTGGGACGAATGTTTAAATAAAATTTGTTGTGCCTTGAGGTCCTCAATTCATTCAAGTATAGGAACTACTCCATACTACATGGCCTTTGGTCAACACATGGTAACAACAGGTTCTACATATTCCTTGTTGAGGAAACTGAATATGTTAGACGATCGTTCGTTAATGTTCAATCGGCAAGATTCGTTCGAGCTGATCCGTGATGAAGCGACTAAGCAAATGCAGAAAGCTCACGATCAGAACGAAAAGCGTTATAATTTGCGATCACGCGAAGTTTCTTTTGCTGTAGGGCAGGAAGTGTTCCGTCGCAATTTCAAACAGAGTTGTTTTCAAACCGGATATAACGCTAAATTTGGGCCAGCACTTGTAAAAGCCCGCTTTAGAAGTTAGGAAGTTCTTATTATGAACTGGAAGACTTACAAGGTCGACTCCTTGGAAATTATCACGCAAAGGATATTCGACAGTAGAGTCGCTCCATGCGGTATCAGTCTAGGGTACCTTGAATAAATACCCTAGTCTGATTGTGGCAGGGGGGTTTTGTAGCGGCGCCTGTAGCGACTGCAAAACTCAGTGTTATTGTTTTGAGTTGGGCAAATACCAAACTCAGCATAAATCTAGATTTAGTATATACCAGATTAGATCGTTTAAATTTTTATCTAGTATTTGGTCTAGACTTGCACCGGTATCGATAGTTGATAGTGGTAACATAGAAGATAGCGTTGCCAGATCGACCTGTGTGACCATAGCGAGAAAATATCGATGGTGAGCTTGCTGTATCGATAGCGTTGACAACTGCCACGTATGACCGGTTGCCATCGCTAAACAAGTTTTGTTTCCGGCAAAAGTTCTTTTTCACCAAGCCAACAGCCGATATAGTCGTGCTAATAGGAAGAGTGATACAAGTTGTAAAAGTGTGAAATATTGATTCACGTGTTAGCATCGGCCTGTATATAGTGGAGATCAAGTGCCACAATTGATTTTTATCGATCGCTAGACTGGTGTTTAGGCCGACGCTGCCGTAAACCAGACGGGACCAATCGTCGCCGTTGCTGGTGCAAAGGTTGCACAGCAATAATTAATCCTCATCAGTGGAGAATCCCAATAGGAAACTTCCAGATTTTTGGATTTTGGGGCACAGATTGTGCCCCACGAATAAACTCCTAAGGAGTTAAGGAGGCGTTTAAAGAGAGGAGTTCGAAACGTAATCTAAAACATCAGCTAAACTTCTAGAGCGTCCAGAGGAGCACCCCTCAGGGTGAACTCCTAGGAGGGGCTCTCCAGCCCGTAGGATGGAAACCTAGCACGGATGCGTTGCTACCAATTCGGGTGAATGTACACCAGCAAGGAGCACCCCAGCATAATATAGTGTCTTCTTTTTTTCGTGAGATAACCGATGTTTTGGTCTGCGAGCCATGTCAGCCCTAACCTCACTTTCATATTTTTGTGCTTCGCCCTGGCCGATCGAGTTTAACCTTACTTCAGTTAAATTTTGTTTTGTGATCAAGTATAACCTCACTGACTAAAGAAATATCACTCGAATACAACGGAGCACTGGCATCCAAAGTGGAGATCTTTGTGGAGAACTAAATGAATTAAATACCTACGGATAAATAATTAATATCGCGGAATTCACTGCCTAAAGGCAAAATTAATGAAGAATTATTGCGCGAAAGTTATTTTTAGTGTACATTTATAGAATATTTGATTTTTAAGAGCTTTCTTAATCGGTAATGAATTTGTTATGGCTAAGAAGCAAGTGAAGGCGAGTGCTAAGGGATTTCGAGAAGTTATCATGTCGAAATAGGGCGAGAGTCTGCTCCTTTAATTTTCAGCGACCCACGTCGGAGATCGATCTTCATCGTTGGAACCATCCTGAGTTAGTTGTATGAACCCGACCTCATGGTGCGGTTATTCTTGTAGTCTTTATGATCCCTTACAAATGCCTTACGAATCGAAATGAAATCTTTGAAATCTTAGAAGCATTAAAATTGTTCGCTATTCTTATGAAATCTTGCTTTACGAGATTTTCGAAATCAATACCATTTAGCCGATAGAAACAAACAAAATTCATCACGATTAGGAATAAATTATTCAGTTTACGGTTTTCTTGAAAACCATCTCGACTAGTATTGAAATCAAACTTTGGAATATTCTCTGAAACTATTACTTGTAATTAAATAGAATATATTGTCGCTCGATTTCATTGAAACTTAACCATATCTAGCTAACGGCTTAATTAGTTACCACCTCATGTTCACAACTCTTAGAAATATTTCTTGGGCAATATGAATCAAGAGTTATATTAAAACATTTATATATGAGATTTTATAAATAGTATTAAGATGTGTTCTCGAACCACACTATTGTTCAAATAATACGGAATTATTAAAACAATGAATACCTAAAAACATAAACATAGAACTCTGCTGATGTACCCGTGATCGTAGGGTATCAAAGGGGTCGCCGGAGACATGCCTCTAAGGATGGTGATCATAGGTTGGGCGGGCTAAATGCGACCACAAGACCATCAGTGGCGTCGCTTTTTCTGACTTTCTCTCAGCCTTTCCTACTCTTTAGCTTCCTTCTCAAATTTATTTATTCTCTTTCTTCCGGTTCGTTTATTTATTCTCTCTTGTCGCTAGCTCGTTATATTCTAGTCTTTATAAAATTAATGTGTAGTCAGTGTTAGGAACTGTGTACCACCCCCAAAGCCAACGAGCGAGAGCCGGATTCTAAGATGAGCACCGCAACCACAGATTCCTCTGGAGCCAAAACACTTCTCCAACCGTTACACGCTACAAATTACATAATAAACTTCCTCACCAATAGAAAAATAACAGTCCTTTCCAACCAATCCTACTCCAACCCTCAACCACTACACAACGGTATACCACAAGGATCTCCCTTATCTGTAATATTATTCGCAATAGCATATAACAAATTAAACTAAATACTAACTACACACAAAAAAATGGATTTCACCGCATATGTTGACGACTTCACAATAATTTACAATCTAGGAAAAAAGCAAAACAACCTCAACTTAGACGCATTACTCAACGACATAAATCAATGGTGCAACTACTCCGGTGCATCCCTCTCAACCAACAAATGCAAGCACCTGCACATTTGTAGGAAAAGAACCTGCAACTTCACACTGCAATCCAATGACTCCCCCTCCCAACAGCAGCCTCTCTCAACACAGCCCTCGACCTCAGAATTCAGTCAAAGAGTTCTGAGATCAAGTGGCAAAAAAGATTCGGCATCCGAATGTGTTGCGGGAGGGACCGCTCCCCCGATAATTTCCCTTTTGTCCCCTGGGGGTCTCAAATATTGACCCCTCAAAGCCCCGTTAATTTACCTGCTCAGGGTATCAGCCCCGGACTACCGGCCGATATCGGCAATGCAGACAATCAGTCTGCAGCGCCGAAAGCCCTTGTAGTAGTACCAAATACGAAACAGATATTTGTTTCGCGGCTCTCCCCTGCTCAGACATCGGAAGATGTTATTGCCTTTATCCAAGGCAAAACTAGAGCTGAAAAAATACAAATAAAGGTGGAAAAATTCAAATTTTCTTATGCTAGGAATATTTCATCTTTTAAAATAAATGTCCCGAATGTACTCTTTGAAACAATATGCTCTACCAAATTCTGGCCAGAATATGTTGTCGTCAAAGAGTTTGAAGCTAAGAAAAAGAAAAGGCGGCCCGTAGGAATAAGTCTTCCCAGGCCCGACCAGACCACTGCGCCCTCTACGACATCCGCTCCAAAAAACTAATCAATCCCCTATCTATCTCCTATCAGAATGCAAGAGGCTTACGTAGTAAGCTTCCCAAATTGTATTCTGATAGTCTCTCGTTTGCATCCCAGCTTATTGTGTTCACAAAAACCTGGTTAAAGCCGGAGATTCTGAACTCCAAAGTTTTCCCAGCTGTGTTCACGATATATCGGCTGGATCGGCCTATAAGACGTGGGGGTGGTGTCCTCATAGCGGTTGACTCCACTCTCGCGTCGGAATTAATAACTTTCAAGGAGTTCGATGTTGAATTCCTCTGTGTGAAGCTAACCATCAATGGTAGCTCTATTTTCATTACCTGTTCATACATTCCTTCTTGTCCGAACTTCCTATTTATTGGAACCATCTTTCCGCTATCCAAACGGTTTTTAACTGACTTTCTAATAAGGATCATTTAGTAGTTCTTGGTGATTTTAATATCCCAGGGGCTATTTGGTCCTCAAATACTTCCTCTAATGTACTTTTCACCTGCACACAGCATGATTTTATTTCTGGCTTGCTCGACATTTCGCTGTCTCAAGTCAACCATGTACGAAATTCCCTAGAGCGCTTGCTTGATCTCTGTTTTGTCTCAAATCCGGCAAGAGTCAATTTAGCCAGGGTGGCGCCGTTGACGCTTCCCGAAGATCCCTATTATCCGACTTTCGACGTGACTCTCGACATTGGGACTGACTTACAGAACATATCTGACTGTCCAGCCAAGAAAGTCCTTTGTTTCCGCAAAACGGACATCGAACGGCTGAATAACTTTATTTTAGATTTTAATTGGTCCGATCTATACATGTGCACTGACATGTCAGCAGCAGTGGATATTTTTTACAGTGCCATAAATTCCTTTTTTACTGTATGTGTTCCGTTATACTATCCATCAACATCGAATAAGCCTCCTTGGTTTACTAAAGAGTTGAGTCATTTTAAAAACAAAAAATCTAGGCTGTGTACTAAATATAAATGTACCGGTTCTAACTCTGCCCTATCCCTTTATTTATCTGTTCGGTCAAGATTTACCGTGTTGAACGCGCAGTGTTAAAAAAATTATTTGACTCGTTGTAGGGTCCAGATCTCTCAGGACCCAAAACAGTTTTATAATTTTGTTAACACTAAACGTAAGCCAATCGCATCCTTCCTCGCTTTCGTTTGAAAATACAACCGTAAAAAATGATCGGGCTATTGCCGATCTGTTTGCGCTGTTTTTTCAAACCACTTACTCAACTTCAACTGACTTTAATCAGACTTATTCCTAGATCATGCCCAAATCGAGCTTTATTTTCAGTCCTACTTTAGATGAAAAATCTATTGTTTCAGATCTTCATCGCGTTAAGCCCATTTATTCGCCAGGTGCCGACGGTATACCTGGCTGTGTGCTTAGGAATTGTGCCGACGCCCTGTGCAATCCCCTTCTAAAATTGTTTACCTTGTCCCTAGAAACCTCCCACTTTCCCCTTATTTGGAAGGAATCATTTGTTATTCCTCTCCACAAAAAAGGTAGCAAATCGTTTGCCAGCAACTATAGAGGAATCTCTAAGTTGTCGGCCATTCCAAAACTTTTCGAGAAAATCATTACTCCACATTTGCAGCACCTGTGTAGATCAATTATTTCTCCATGTCAGCATGGATTTTTAAAGCGTAGATCAACGACAACCAATCTTTTAGAGTTCACTTCCTTCTTAGTTAGGGTCTTCCATAAGGGCTTTCAGACAGACGTAATCTATACTGATTTCAGTAAAGCATTTGATTCTGTCAACCATTCTCTTCTTTTTCGGAAACTCGATCTAATGGGATTTCCGGTTGATCTTCTTAGTTGGATCTCAAGTTATCTGAATGGCAGAACGCAAAAAGTCCTCCTTAAAAATTCTTTATTCTTTATCTTTCTCAGGGTTACCTTTGGCATCCCGCAAGGGAGCCATTTGGGTCCCCTGTTGTTTACATTATTTATCAACGACCTGCCCAAAGTTCTGACTAACTCCAGAGTACTTATGTACGCGGACGACGTCAAACTTTGCGTGCAATATAAGGACGCTTCCTGCCAGTCTGATTTACAAACAGATCTCAATAACTTCCAAACATGGTGCCGTATAAACTTATTGAACCTAAACGGCTCTAAATGCAAGCTAATGATTTTCTCTCATGTCGCTCCCAAGCTCGTGACTTACACGCTCAACTGCTGCTCTTTGGAAAGAATTAATATAGTCGATGATTTGGGTGTCCGACTGGACCCTAAACTTGACTTTATCGATCATATTTCGTGCTTGGTGAATAAAGCCAGAGGTGTGCTTGGTTTCATTAAACGGTGGTCGAAAGAATTCAATGACCCCTATGTTACAAAATCCTTATATATTTCGTTAGTTCGTCCTATCTTAGAATATGGATCTTGCGTCTGGAGCCCTCAGTATGGGGTTCACAGTACAAGCATTGAGTCAGTTCAGAAGAACTTTCTGCTTTTCGCTTTACGCGGTTTGAACTGGGATCCAAACCAGAGGATAGCCTCGTACTCTAGTAGACTTCTTCTAATTAACTTACTTTCTTTAGCTAACCGTAGAACCATGCTTGGGATTACGTTCATTTTTAACCTTATCCACGGTGACGTGGAAAGTGCTGACTTGCTGGGTCAGCTTAACTTTCACGTACCGAGTAGAAATACTAGATCCTATATTCCTCTAGTTTTGAGCCAATGCAAAACGTCTTTTGAATTGCATGAACCCTTTAGAGTCTTATGTGCAAATTATAACGATTTGTACAAGTTAACTAAGTTAACCGGGCGACGGCTAAGACCGATCGTCCGAAGACTCGCTCCGGCCAAACTGCTGACACAGCGTCTGGCCGGAAGCCCGTGCATAGCCGGCAAACACTACCCGTTGGAGTGGCCGCTATGAGTTTCATATTTTGTTAGCCTTAAGTTCAGTTTGATTTTGTACTTAATAAAGATTGCATCGCGCCTTCAATCAACTCCAGCTACTGCTGTTATCATTGAATTGGTTGGCTAGCCTTAAGGGCAGTCAACAACGGAGAGACGTTCTCCCACCATATCTCCCAATCTAGGAGAAGAGGTCTGCGGCAACCGCCCTGCGTTCCAGTAACAGAGGAACCCCCTGTTACCTGCAACCTACGCCGGAGACCGCGGCGAGGGATCTGCACCATATATTTAATTAATTTACATGATAACATCAAACGTAGATAGCCTTCCCCAACTAAAAACCTTAATATTAACCCACTTAGTACGCATGCAGGCAAACAGTCTGGCAGCACGCCAGTAGTCACTTCCTCGTATTCCTTTTCTATACTTTCATTTGTCGCGCCTACTAACACCTAACACGAACAGCCACGTGCTTGGTGTCAGATGGGCCACTTGAATGCACCAACGTCCAATTAAAAAAAAAAATGTTACGTCCCTTAAAATACTCGGTATAACAATAGCCAAAAATTACAGATGGAACGAACACATCAAAGACCTTACTCTAGGACTAGCCAAAAGACTAGACGTTATTAAGTGTCTATCTAACAAAAAATGCTGCTGCAACACAAACACAATAATATAAGTGGTTAAATCAATTATACAGGGGTGCCACAGAAACCACTTCCGCTGCAAAAACCCTAAAAAATGATTTCTCGGTGCCACAGCACTTCCACTTAAATATTTTTCGGGTTTTTGAAAACACACAACTTGACGTCAATTTCGATGCCTACCACATCGATAGATTCGAAATTTTGAAGCCGGGTTTAGTAGAGCTGTCGAGCTACTTTTATTTATTTTCGCGCCGACATTTTAAACTTTTTTTTTTAAATAAAAGTAAAAAAAAAACTAAATGAATTAACAAAATAGGTTAAATAACATTATTTAAAGAATAAAATAGCCCAAAACCTACCATTTTACAATAATTTAAATAAAATGTTTGCTAAAACACATGCGTGATTTCATCATGGCAACCCTGCCAGCCATTTTGAATGGTTTGTGAAAAAACTAAAAACACAAAACTTATTCGATGTTGTATGGCACCGAGAAATTGGTTTAGCGGAAATGCCTTTTTGGGGAAATCAAAATCACTGTGTTTTGCATGGCACCCCTGATAATGTCAAAAATTGACTACGGCTTACACCTCTATGGAAATGCACCGAAATCAACCCTGAGCAAACTAAGAACGGTTTACCACTCAGCAATAAGAATCGCCTTCAATGCCTTCCGCACCACTCCAATAAACAACCTCATGCACGAAGCTAACATACTGCCAATGGAACATAGAACCACATATGCAACGCAAAAAAACATAAAAATCATAATCAACTTCAAGTTCTCCCCAATTGGAAAAATATACAACAAAATTATTAATGCCAAAAGAATACCAAAACTTCCGTCTTCACTAGGGGAAAGGTGGCAGTTGTGGACATAGTTTTGTTTTTCGCTGATATCTTTTTAACTGGAGCATATTATGCGGACATGTGCATATCAATGGAAAGCTAGAGATTTTAGCTTACTAGTTTTTTTTATAATTACAGTGATATCTATCACTAAAAGAAAAAATTTTAAGTTTTTGTAAAATAGTCATTTTTGCTAATTTCAGATTTTTGCCAATTTTCAGGGTTGTGGACACCTTTATAGAATGTGCTAAAATTAGGAAAGTATCAAGTTAAACGTAATCAAATGAAGAAAAAATGGAAGTTTATTCATTTGTAAAGCAAAAAAAAATACTACGCATGACATTATTCCCAATCAGAATCACAATTCGCGCATGTGAAATAGCTGTCACGCATGTCAGCACACTTCAAGTGCACTGGCCGATCACAATCATTGCAGTGAACGGAGTTTTAGGCGGTCAATTTTTTTGGCAACAAACATCGAAGAAAAGAATATAAACACCATTAAAATATATTTACTTATATAGCTGCACTTATAATTCAATTTCAATTTCAATATTTTAAGATTTGTAAAACAAAAAATTGGGTCTCCACAACCCCCGACCTTTAAGTGTCCACAACTTCCTCAAGCAGTCGTTTTAAAATCATATGAAACAATTTTTTATTGTGATAATTTTGTCCAAACCCGGTGTTTATGGGGAAGACAACGAATATGCCACCCTTTATTTATATTAATAATAACGCACGATAGGTTATACTAATAATAATGTATGTTTATTATTTGCGATCGATCGATGTGTGGTTTTCGAAGTATAGCGAGGAGCGGAGTGAAGCTCGGCTTCCAAATATATCATAGAGCAGCGGTTGACAATTGTAGTTTAACAAACAACAAAGCGCGACAGAATTAACGAAAGAAGAGAAGCGGAAAAAGATAAGAGAGCTGCAGGTGCAGCGGAACACCCATGCGCGCATGCCTAGGTGCTGGCGGTCTGCTCCGAACACCCGGTGTGGAATCTTAAACATAACTAAATTTCACGTCAAAAAATCTATTGCACTCAACTTTTTAATTGACACACTTCACACGGTGACACTTTTAAAAACGTGCAATAAAACTTTAGTGATTTTTTCACGGTGAAAAAATTCATTTTTCCGGGACACAAAGCAGACGCGTCCGTTCCGTTTGGTATAAGGCACAAAACAATCGAGCTTCAATAGCGCACAAATGACATTTGACAGATCCATATATCTGTCCTGTGTCAAAAGTTACAGTCCACAACCCCCACGTGTCCACAACTGCCACCTTTACCCTACACAAAACAATAGAACAATTTAAGAAACTCAATATTTACATATCACCTGTAACATGCAGGAAGGAAAAGACCCCACACTTGATGTCCAATAATGTAAGCAATAATACCACACTGCACACCCAACCCAAAGCAGAAACAACACCCTTAATATACCAACTTAAGTTTAAGGAATTAAAAAATACACTAGCAGACAGATGTTTTCTCTACACATGGATCCAAGTCAGCTAACGGAGTCTCATATAGCGTAACAACGGAAAATAATATTATTAACCACAATATACTCCCACAATACTCCTCCATATACACAGCCGAAATATCAGCAATTCTGACAGCATGCAACTACGTCAGCAAACATCGAGGGAAATTTGTAATCTGCACAGATTCCCTCTCAGCTATACAAGAAATTGAAAATATAAAAAGCCAAAACTATTACACAACCTCCATCAGAAATATTTTAAACAAATACAAGAGTAACAAAATCTTAATAGTATGAGTTCACGCCAAAAGGGCGCTTATTTTCCGGAGGCAGTGTGATCCAGTGCACTCGCTCTCTCTCTCCCTCTCCCACTGCACTTTTGTGCATCGAGCTCCTAGTCCGCTCTTCCCAAGTTAGTTTTAAGGCTTCTTCTTGTTAGAACTAATTTCCGATTCCACAAATAAAGACGCACGTCGCGCAATACCCCGAAAGTTATCTTCCGTGTTTTTATTTATCGAGTGTGCAGGTTTAAACCACCCCCCTCCGAACATTTGGTACAACAGAGCCGGATATTTCTATCTCCAGCAGTTCCGGTGGCTTTAACACCGCACAAGATAAGTAAACATTTTACTTTGCTGCCCTGCTGTGCATTTTTATGATTTTTGTCTAAATCCTAGTCCGATCGATCCGACACAACGGCAGCTTCCAATTCCGAATCCGATTTGTAGAATCCTAGTGTCGCAATTAATTTATATTAATTTTCCGCGAATTCAACATTCTAAAAGTGTGTGTTTAAATATATGCCATAAGCCACAGTGAAACTTTCAATTTCGAATTTCTCTTCGTTCACTGTGATCCGCTTGCATTTATTTCCACTTCTACACCTACGTACATACATATGTCTAATACATACAATCCACTTCACTTATCTACAATCGGCCCCAACTATTTAATAAATATTCCTATCCTGGATAATAATAGTAAATAAACATCCAAAACCCAGCAGTGTAAATTTAAATATATGTACATACATACGTATGCTAAAGCCACAGTGAAACTTCTAGTTCCGAAATTCTCTTCGTTCACTGTGTTCCGCTTGCATTTCTTTACACTCTCCTATATACATACATACAATACAGTCCACTCCACTGATCTACGAGCGCCACGGCAATTTACACAAAATTAAATATATAAACTTACAAATATTTAAATATATATATATATTCCGGCACGGGTATGTTAATAATTTAAATAATTTACCCCACAAATTATAAAATAAATATATTTATAATAATTCCTCAACGTTCAACTAAAAAATTTTACAAATACAGTCCACAGCTCCTATAAATAAATAAATATATCCCCAAAATCACGGCACAGAATCGCCGAACTTAATTATTTATTGTCTCTCCCTAGCTCTATCCTGAGCTGAGCTACATTTAAATAAACATATATATTATATATTTATTGTCATTCTTTCGCACTATCCTGAGCGGCCCTACATGCAAGCATAGGCAACCAAAAACAAATTGTAATTACATACATACATATTCGCCTACAAGTCAACGCTCCGATTTTTGGCAATTTTTTCCGCCTCTCGTTGTCTCCGCTATTCTGCATTGGCAAACGGCGAATGCACAAACATATTCACACGCACGCCTTATCTTCAAGAACAGTACTGCGGCAAATACAGCAGCGGTCAACTGAATAAGTCCAGGCACACAAAATAATTTAAAATTATTTTTATAAAATTCCAACTAACTAGGTTAGGTTAGGTTAGGGCGGTGACTAGCCCGGCATAGAGCCGGGCCATCCACTTGAGCCTAAGGAGGCTCCTTGTGATGCCGCATAGGCTAGATCCCCCGTCCGCTGCAGGAGCTCATGGGCCAATGACCTACGTGAGAGAGGACCAACCCGATCCTTGGATGAACCGGGTTATCTGCCTCGGTGATGTTCCGCTTAGATCGGCGAGATCTAAAAGGGTGAAGAAGCCCAGGTACTGCAGTCTGCTTAGTGCCGCGCAGTGACAGAGGAGGTGGAGAACGGTCTCCTCCTCCTCCTCATCTCTACAGCTTCTGCAGAAGTCGTTGTGGTGCACCCGCAACCAGGACGCATGCGTTCCAAGCAGCCAGTGACCAGTAAGAGCCCTAATGGCAAGGGCGCAGCTTTCCCTGCTTAGTGACAGTAGCTCCTTGGAGCGTTTTGCTGATCGGCGTGGCCAGATCATTCTAGCATGGCGGCAGGAGGTTAGGTGTTCCCATTTCCTGTCCGCGAGAAGGTGGAAGTGCTCCTTGTACAGTAGTCTGCGAGTGGCCAAGGGCGTGTCAACTAACTCCCTCTCCGGTTGGAGAGGGGAGGTTGTACCCTGCCGGGCCAGCTCATCGGCAGCGCAGTTACCCTCGATGTCCCTATGTCCTGGGACCCAGATGAGGTGGAGGTCGTACTGCTCCGCCATCTCGTGAAGAGATTTGCGGCAGTCGTTGATGGTCTTCGAGTTTGAAGAGATAGCTTCAAGTGACTTCAGGGCAGCCTGACTGTCCGAGAATATGCAAATAGAGGCGCCAGCCCCGATTGAGGGGAGCTGATGAAGGGCCTCTTTGATGGCGTAAACTTCCGCCTGAAAGACGCTACAGTGGTCGGGTAGCCTATAAGAGACGCTTAATCCCAGGTGTTCAGAGAATATACCTCCTCCCACCCGGCCGTCCAATTTAGAGCCATCCGTATAAATGTGAAGGGACCCTAGTGGTCCAGGTGGTCCTTGATTCCATTCCGTTCTATCGGGAATGGAAACTTGGAAGGGTGTGATTGGGTGTTCCGCGGGGACACAGTAGTCAGTGTTCCCCTCAATAAGGTGTGAAGCAGAGTCGAGATTCGTGTGTCCGAAACTCGTCCTTCTCCACAAACCCGCGCCATTCAGCCTTAGTGCTGAGAGTGCCGCGGTCATCTCTCCCATTATTTCAATTGGAAAGATGTCCAGGGAGAACGTCCAAGGCGTCTCCAGGAGTCGTGCGCAGGCCGCCTGTCATACAGATCTCAGCCATGCGTTGGATTTTCCTAAGCTTGCCCAGGCAGGTGGACCGCTTTAGAGCTGGCCCCAGATTGCCACTCCATAAAGGAGTATCGGGCGGATAATGGCCGTGTACAGCCAACGGACTATTCTTGTGGTCATTCCCCATTTTAGCCCGATAGCCTTACGGCAGGTATAGAGCGCGATTGTGGCCTTTTTGGCCCTTTCGTCCGTGTTAAGGGACCAATCGAGTTTCCTGTCTAAGATGAGACCAAGATACTTGGCCTGATATTTAAGGGTAGGGGCACCCCACAGAGCTTGGGGGTACCATATTGGGGATTTTGTATTTCCTGGTAAAAAGGACTAGTTCAGTCTTCGCTGGGTTTACACCCAGTCCGCATCTGGCAGTCCAATCCGCCAGAAACCGAAGGCTGTTGCTCATCCTATCGCAAAGGGTTTGCGGGAATTTTCCCCGTGAACGCCAAGGCAACATCGTCCGCATAGGCCACAACTCGACAGCCACCCTCCTCTATGCCCTGTAGCAGCTCGTTGACCGCCACATTCCATAGGAGAGGGGAGAGGACTCCGCCTTGGGGTGTGCCTCTCTTGACTTGTCTGGAGGTGGTTGACCCCCCCAGTGTTGCCTCAACCGTTCTGCTGCGCAGTATCCGGTAAATGAGACCCACTGTGTGTTGATCAATCCCCAGCTTAGTCAGTGCCGTCGTGATTGAGCCTGGAAGGATGTTGTTGAAAGCGCCCTCAATATCTAGGAAGGCGACAAGTGTGAACTCCTTTTCGTGGAGCGATTTTTCTATTAAAGTGGTAAGCGAATGGAGTGCTGTCTCTGTCGATCTGCCTCTCCTATACGCATGTTGGCATCCAGATAGGGATGATTGGGGAATGTTAGTTCTGAGATGCAGACCAATGAGTCTCTCCAACGTCTTGAGTAGAAACGAGGAGAGTCTAATCGGTCTGTAGTCCTTCGGCGTGCAATGCGATGGCTTGCCTGCCTTGGGGATGAAGACGACTTTTGAGCGGAGCCATTCACTTGGAATGACCCCTGTGTCGAGAATGATCGAGAAGATCAGTCGAAGCCAGGAAGTGGATAGATCGGCTGCGTAGCTAAGCTGTGCAGGAATAATGCCATCCACCCCTGGGGATTTATATGGGCTGAAACTGTTTATTGCCCATTTGATGTTCCTATCACTAAGAAGGTAGTCCATTTCGGACGGACCCCGCCGTGTCGGGGGGTTAGGCGGACTGCTCTGAGACCAGCTAGCAGGAAAGTGAGCATCCAGGAGAACTCCGAGAGTTTCCTCACTAGAGGTCGTCCAGCTGTCATCAGGACGCTTGACAAAGCCCGGGTTGGTGGGCGTCGTCGATAGGACCTTCCGCAGCCTAGACGCCTCTGAGTAGTCCTGGATTCCTGAGCAAAAGTCGGACCAGGCCCTTCTTTTGGCCTTTCTTAATGCCCTGTTATATAGGGCCAAATTTGTTTTTGTATAAGCGCCACGATGCGTCCGTATTGTCGCTCTTGGCTTGGTTGAAGGACTGCCTCGTGGTCTTCTTGAGGCTACCTAATTCTTTGCACCACCACGGTGGCTCCTTCCCAGTCTTCCCCACATTCCTACTACGGGGACAGGACCTATCCAGAGCCGTGCTACAAGCATCGGTAAAGGTTTTAACAAGGCACTCCAACCCCTCTGGACTGTAGTCCAGGTTGGTTGGGGTTGGAGGGGGTTTTAGGATCTTATTCAACTGGGATCTATATTTCACCCAGTCAGTCCTTCGGGGGTTCCGAAAAGTGACCGGGTTGAATCTATCGAAGCCCAGCGTGAATTGGATGTACCTGTGGTCGGAGAAGGAGTGTCTCTCCAGCACCCTCCACGACTTTAGAGTATCCCTAAGAGATTCAGAGAGAAGGGTGATATCTAGTACCTCCCTGCGGTTTTTGATGATGAAGGTGGGTTCGTTCCCCGAGTTTCCCACCAGTAAATTGAATGCAAGGATAAAATCAAAAAGAGACTCACCCCTGTCGTTGGTGTCAGTGCTGCCCCACTGATGGTGATGGGCATTGGCGTCGCACCCGATGATCAAGTCCACGCCCAGCTTTTTGCTGTCCTCTATGACTTGCCTCAGGGTTGGGGGGATGGGGTCCTGTTCGTGCCCCAGGTATGCGGAGCATATCCGGAGGGATCCATTTGGTCCCTCTAGACATGCTGTTAGGAAGTCTTCATTGCTGAAAATAGGAAGCATAAAAAGGGTTAAGTCCTTCTTAGCGAGTATGCAGGCTCGCGTTTTACCTGTTGTAGTGGCCGCGTACAGCCTATAGCCAGTTGCCCTCAGCCCCAGGATTCTGTCGCCACAGATCCAGGGCTCCTGTATGAGGACAGCGTCGGTGCCACCTTCCGCCAGGTGGTCGAGTAGAGCAGCGGAAGCTGCCTTACTGTGGTGGAGGTTTATCTGCAGGAATGTCAGAGACATTCTGCTTCTTGACCTCCACCACAGTAATGTCGGCGTCCGAGGTCGGCTCGTCCAGCCCGTCCTCCTCCTCGGACATCCCAACTTCGCGAAGGCCCCTCGCAAGTTCGCTTCCATCGGAGACGTAGCCCTCCAGAATGTCCTCTTCATCGGACAATCCTGGCGCCTCCTCGATATGAGGACCCTCCAGGTCAGGGTCCTCTTTCTTTAGGCCCGGCTTGGCGTCGGCCTTGTAGACGCGCACGGCCACGCTCTCAAAGCCGTACCGAAGTAACCCCCCGTTCTTCGTCAGCACCTCAGCTGTCCCCTCATTGAGAGTCAGGACAACCTGGCGCCTCGGACCAACTGCCTCCTCGACCTTGGCTACTCGCCAGTCGGAGGAGGGGAAGTCGGGATTACTCAACTGCAGCAGCTTGAGTATCTTAGCCGGTTCCGCCGGCTTGTGAGACGGCCATGCTCTGGCTCTCGGCTTGCTAGGGATCTTGTCCCAGTCTACCGCTACGAGCTTCGCGCCTGGGTACACTTCACCCAATCCCGCGATCGCTCTCTTGTAGAAGGTGACCGACTCCGCGTCTTCGCATGCGATCACCTTCACGCCTCCTTGATGCCAACCTGCATCCTCACAACGGGGCAGTGCACCACCCGACGCCAGCAGCTCCTCCACGAACTTATTGTGCAGTTTCCCAACAATCCAACGCCACTGGTCCCTCGGGATCTGTCCGTCACTGGAGTCCTCGTCCACCACTCCAATCAGGATCTTGCCTTTGGTAACCTCGGCGAAGGACCGCTAGGGCTGCACCATAGAACGCTTCGGCTGCGGCGGCTGGACCTCCGTAGACCGCTGGCGTTTGGCGGCGCTCCTGCCCGCGTCTGTGCTGGTTTGTTGGGCGTTGGGGGCAGCTGCTCTTCCCGCCTTGACAGGCTGGAAGTCCGGCAGTATGCCTTTCGCCCATTTGATAAGACCCGCTTGTTCCGGGTCCGCCTCCATGGCTTTGTTAGCACGCGAAAGGATGAAGGCCGCTTTCCTACGCTCATGGAATTGCGTCTTCTTCTTCCTCAGCTGCTGCTGAGCCGAGCTTCCTGGGTTGGATTTGCCTCTGGAGCCGCCCGCGGTCACGTCGAGGGGCTTGCCCCCGATCACGCCGCTCGGCGGTCCCATTGGCTCACCCTTCCCAGTGGCACCGGCTTTCGGATCGAGGCGCTCCGAGGAGCTCTCCTCTTCCTTCTTGGGCACTCGATCGCTAAGCGTCTTCGAGTTCTCATTGAGGGGGGTGTCCCCAACCGCCTTTAAGGTTTGGCGTTCACCTATGTTTGCTTTTTTGTTATTGGATTTCATTGTTGTTCCCACGAGTATGCTGGGATGGGGATGGTCCGCCACGGTAGAGCCCGCATACCGTGGTAAGCCTAGTTTAAACTGATGGGTCGGCCGGTCCACCAGAGTTCGCATACTAGAGTCCAAGCACCCCCCGGACACGCATCCCTCGGCATATGCTGTTCCACCTTGGATTGGGGTAATTTTTTGGGCAGGAGTTTTCTTCTCCCCGCCCGACTACCATTCGTCAGCATCCTTAGCAGAGACATGACCTACTGGGACCTGCTTCCAGCCGCCCTCACGGGGAGAGTATAGTCGCACTTCCAACGGTGCGGACAGTTACGGCAGGTGATTTCTCACCCGTTAGTCCCCCTGTCCACCCGCTGGCTGACGGCCTTCCAACTAACTAAATCAGTTCGAAATTCAAGTGCGCTTCCATATCCGCATTAGTGTGACCGTATCCGTTTTGCAGCAGAGAGAATATTATTCAATTAATTCGTTATTAAATTAAATTAAATTTGATTTTATATATTCCGATCGGTTCCTAAATTCCAATCCTGCTTCCACAAATAAATAATTCTAAATATATAAATACATATATACAGACAGTAAAATTTCGTAAAATATATACAGAATGACTTCCTGCATTTTAAATAAATTTACGATGACCTGTGACCGTCTGAGTCACTTCGAGTCCAGAGTCTGCAATCCAGCAGCTCCAAGTCCATCCAAGTACACGTGCCAAATTCATCTCGACCAAGTCCGAGCGCTATGGGATAAGGTCGAGAAAGAATATGAAGCTTGTTCAGAGCAAATTTCAGTTGGCTTAGAGGGCACGGGGGACACCTTATCTACTCTAAAGGCAAAATACGAGTATGCCTATTTTATTTACGAAAGGTGTGCCGCAAAGCTAATGGAACAGATCGATACAATCGCTTCCAATGCAGCTCAAATCCAACCCGTTCCGCCCCAAAATACCTATCCGTCTGGCTGTCAGCTTCCTCCGTGCGAAACAGAAGTTTTCTCGGCCGATTACATTCGCTGGCCGACTTTACGAGACGTTTTCACAGCGGTCTGTATAGACAATCCTGCGCTGACCCCTGTTAAAAAGTTGTTCTATCTAAATGCCAAGACTAGTGGTGAAGCTCATTCCATAGTTTCCAATTCGCCACTCACCAACGATGGTTTCCGCTCAGCCTGGAAAAACCTATCTGAGCGTTTCGAAAACAAACGAGCGCTGGTGAACAGCCAACTGAAAAAGTTATTAAACATGCAGTCCATCGCACAAGAATCTTCGGCAGCCTTGAAGGAGGTGCAAAATCCGATCCAAAACTGCCTCACATCCCTAAATTTGTCCGGCCTTTCTACGGATAATTGGGATTGTCTCCTGGTGTATGTGTGCTCCACGAAGCTTCCAAAGCTGACGCTTTCAATATGGGAGCATTCCTTAACGAACAAAACCGAAATTCCTACGTGGCAGGAACTTGATACTTTCCTGACTGAGCGCCATAGAACTCTATATATTGGACGTTGATGCACTACGATCAGTACATTCAAGTGGCCCATCTGACACCAAGCACGTGCCTGTTCGTGTTAATTGTTAGTAGGCGCGACATATGAAAGTATAGAAAAGGAATACGAGGAAGTGACTACTGGCGTGCTGCGAATATTTGCCTGCATGCGTACTAAGTGGGTTAGTATTAAGGTTTTTAGTTGGGGAAGGCTATCAACGTTTGATGTTATCATGTACAAATCGTTATAATTTGCACATAAGACTCTAAAGGGTTAATGCAATTCAAAAGACATTGGCTCAAAATTAAAGGAATATAGGATCTAGTAATAGTATGGGTCCCTGGACACTGTGGGATCCCAGGAAACGAATTCGCGGACGAAACAGCAAAAAACTTCCCTCTGATTACCCAAAAAAAACCTCAACACATCAGACATTTTGGAACACCTCAAACGAAACACCGAAACCTTTAAAAATGCAATACTCAACAATTCTTCAATCCACTATAAAAGTATCAGCCACGACAGTACCCCAGCAAAAAACATTTCACGAGCAGACTCAATCAAATTCATAAGAATAAGACTAGGACACACCAATCTTACCCACAGCTGCATACTTAATAAAACTCCACCTCCAATCTGCACAACCTGCAAAACCAACATTACAATCCTGCTCTTCAGCAGGAGAGAACGAAACTTCTAAAACAAACAATAAAAGAAATTACCTCATTTGAAAATATTGATCACATACTGCAATTCTTAAAAAATACAAAACTTTACCACACAATATAAATGTAAACAATCATATTCATAAACATCAACGCTACATGTAAATAACTTAGATCTAAACAAATTATTACATAGTCATCAATATTAAATTAACCCTCTAAGGCTATTTTCTTAAATTCTAAATAAAAAATATCCAAATATTTTTTTCTTAAATGAATTTTGCCCACTGAGTTCAAAAATGGCATCAGAAAAAATTTTCCGGCAACCGTGCTTACACTTATAAAATATCATTTTTTATTATGATAATCAAAAAAACAATTCTTGTTGGCAGTGCAACAAAGGTGAATTTTTTGCAATTGCATTGTGTTTGGGACGTTTTGCAATTCTTGCACCATCTTTTCCCGCCATCTCGACTTAGCCAAATAGGAAAATTATCCTGGAGATCCAAACGCAAGTCTTCTATAGGATGATTTGACTTTGCACCAATTTTAAGTCTAGCTGGTGGAGAAGACGACACGGACGGACTTTGTTGCCCAAGTCTATGAAGAGATGGAGATCGCGATGCTTCACTCTTGGGACGACCCACTTTTGGCTTTTGGCTTTTGCTAAAATCCTACGAGGCCCGCAGCAATTGCTTCTCCGAAATCCGGAAGATTGAAAACGTTTTTAGGGTTTTCTTTTTCATTATTTGATATACGCCTGTTCCAAATATATTCATTTGTTGCTGCCATATCCACCAAATGGTAAAAAATACGTGTCGCAGAATCTTTAGTCCTGGCCAACAAATTCCGTCGAAAATCCTCTAGGCTTTTCCTTGATAATATTATTACAAGGCAGCTTTGAATTGGGTATACGATTAGGGCGTACTGTACCAAGGCTATATATACCTTTAGCACGAAGGTACACCAACAAAGACACGGACGTATAAAAGTTGTCGAAATATAATATATTATATGATGCTGGAATTTATGTACAGTGTTTGTTAAGCGAACAACAACGTTAGTCGTAACCGGCTTCAGCCCTTTTAAATTCGTTTGCTCTCATCTCGCAGACTCAAGTATCGCTTAATTGCAGTGGAGTTTCCAAGTTAATTATTTCTGGTGGCAATGATGAGTTACCTCGAAAGGCTACGTCATTGATGTGCAACTTCAAAGACTGTTACTTCCAAATTATTTTGCTTGGCTCCTGTATATAAATATATTTTTTAAATATTGTATTTTGTAACCAATTTAGAATGGAGACCTACTAAAACCGTTAAATCCACCGGAAAAAGGGAAATTTATGATTTTTCAGTGGTCTAATGATGGTAATGATGGGGTCTTTTTGGTGTTTTCTTAGTGAACTCGCATGCTTGTTCCTCAGTCTCGGCAGCAGCAGCACCATATGATACCGAATCAGCATTTTCCAAGGCTGCATTTAATGCAGCGATCAAGCTCGTCGTCTCCATCAAACAAATTGAGCGATTGCTCATCGGTCAAATCTGACAGTTTATGTCGGTTACGCATTAGTTCTGCCATTTCTCGTTGTCTTTTAATTGCAATGTTTAAAATTTAGTAAGTAAAGATCGTTTTAAGTCGCAAACATTCCAAGCACTGGTAAATAACCTTCTATTTACAACACTGAAAAAGTACACTCTAGCCCCAAGAGTGCCTTGAGGCACTTATTGGTATTTCATTATTAAAATGCACATGTACTTGATATTGATAAAAACAAATGCGTATTTCAATAGTTGATATACATACCTTAGACCAAAAAAAGTTTAAAGGTAATCGGCTTGTAAAATTTATATATTTTTACACTTTGAAGCAAATAGTTGCACAGTACTAAATTTCAGGCGCGGAAAAACATATGTTTTTGGTAAGTAGACATAAAACTCCACGAAGCGCTTTAGAAATCCATCGAAGCTTTTTGGTATTTATAAATACATTATTTAGATACTTTAAAATATAACTAAAATAATAAACAACTAATTACTTTTTTATGTTACTTCAAAAAAACTAATGAGTGCCTTGAGGCACTCTTGGGTATTAGAGGGTTAAGAACTTCACTTGTACATACATAACAACAAAAATGTATATAACTAGCTTAAGGCCTTCAGCTGCTATAGCTAATTCAAATTTCGCGTAATTTTAATTACGTGTTAATTTCTCAATAATAATAATAAAATAAAAATAAAATTAACTTGAAATCATTAAATTACGAATATATGTACATATATGTATTGGACGTTGATGCACTACGATCAGTACATTCAAGTGGCCTGTTCGTGTTAGGTGTTAGTAGGCGCGACAAATGAAAGTATAGGAAAGGAATACGAGGAAGTGACTACTGGCGTGCTGCCAGACTGTTTGCCTGCATGCGTACTAAGTGAGTTAGTATTAAGGTTTTTAGTTTGGGAAGGCTTTCTACGTTTGATGTTATCATGTACAAATCGTTATAATTTGCACATAAGACTCTAAAGGGTTCATGCAATTCAAAAGACGTTTTACATTGGCTCAAAACTAAAGGAATATAGGATCTAGTATTTCTACTCGGTACGTGAAAGTTAAGCTGACCCAGCAAGTCAGCACTTTCCACGTTACCGTGGATAAGGCTAAAAATGAACGTAATGCCAAGCATGGTTCTACGGTTAGCTTAAGAAGGTAAGTTAATTAGGAGAATTCTACTAGAGTACGAGGGTAACCTCTGTTTTGGATCCCAGTTCAAACCGGGTAAAGCGAAAAGCAAAAAGTTCTTCTGAACTGACTCAATGCGTGTACTGTGAACCCCATACTGAGGGCTCCAGACGCAAGCTCCATATTCTAAGATAGGACGAACTAACGAAATATATAAGGATTTTGTAACATAGGTGTCATTGAATTCTTTCGACCACCGTTTAATGAAACCAAGCACACCTCTGGCTTTATTCACCATGCACGAAATATGATCGATAAAGTCAAGTTTAGGGTCCAATCGGACACCCAAATCATCGACTATATTACTTCTTTCCAAAGAGCAGCAGTTGAGCGTGTAAGTCGCGAGCTTGGGAGTGACACGAGAGAAAATCATTAGCTTGCATTTAGAGCCGTTTAGGTTCAATAAGTTTATACGGCACCATGTTTGGAAGTTATTGAGATCTGTTTGTAAATCAGACTGGCAGGAAGCGTCCTTATATTGCACGCAAAGTTTGACGTCGTCCGCGTACATAAGTACTCTGGAGTTAGTCAGAACTTTGGGCAGGTCGTTGATAAATAATGTAAACAACAGGGGACCCAAATGGCTCCCTTGCGGGATGCCAAAGGTAACCCTGAGAACATTCGATAAAGAATTTTTAAGGAGGACTTTTTGCGTTCTGCCATTTAGATAACTTGAGATCCAACTAAGAAGATCAACCGGAAATCCCATTAGATCGAGTTTCCGAACAAGAAGAGAATGGTTGACCGAATCAAATGATTTACTGAAATCTGTATAGATTACGTCTGTCTGAAAGCCCTTATGGAAGCCCTTAACTAAGAAGGAAGTGAACTCTAAAAGATTTGTTGTCGTTGATCTACGCTTTAAAAATCCATGCTGACATGGAGAAATAATTGATCTACACAGGTGCTGCAAATGTGGAGTAATGATTTTCTCGAAAAGTTTTGGAATGGCCGACAACTTAGAGATTCCTCTATAGTTGCTGGCATCCTATTTGCTACCTTTTTTGTGGAGAGGAATAACAAATGATTCCTTCCAAATAAGGGGAAAGTGGGAGGTTTCTAGGGACAAGGTAAACAATTTTAGAAGGGGATTGCACAGGGCGTCGGAACAATACCTAAGCACACAGCCAGGTATACCGTCGGGACCTGGCGAATAAATGGGCTGAAAGAATAGATTTTTCGTCTAAAATAGGACTGAAAATAAAGTTAGATTTGGGCATGATGTAGGAATAAGTCTGATTACAGTCGGTGGAAGTTGAGTAAGTGGTTTGAAAAAACTGCGCAAACAGATCGGCAATAGCCCGATCATTTTTTACGGCTGTATTTTCAAACGAAAGCAAGGAAGGATGCGTAATTGGCTTACGTTTAGTGTTAACAAAATTATAAAACTGTTTCGGGTCTTGAGAGATCTGGACCCTACAACAAGTCAAATAATTCTTGTTACATTGCGCGTTCAACACGACGGAGCCGATAAATAAAGGGATAGGGCAGAGTTAGAACCGGTATATTTATATTTAGTATACAGCCTAGATTTTTTGTTTTTAAGATGACTCAACTCTTTAGTAAACCAAGGAGGCTTATTCGATGTTGATGGATAGTATAACGGAACACATTCAGTAAAAAAGGAATTTATGGCACTGTAAAAAGTATCCACGGGTACTAACATTTCAGTGCACAAGTATAAATCGGACCAATTACAATCTGATATAAAGTTATTCAGCCGTTCCAAGTCCGTGTTGCGAAAACAAAGGACTTTCTTGGCTGGACAGTCAGATATATTCTGTAAGTCAGTCCCAATGTCGAGAGTCACGTCGAAAGTTGGATGATAGGGATCTTCGAGAATCGTCAACGGCGCCACCCTGGCTAAACTGACTCTTGGCGGGTCTGAGACAAAACAGAGATCAAGCAAGCGCTCTAGGGAATTTCGTACATGGTTGACTTGAGACTGCGAAATGTCGAGCAAGCCAGTAATAAAATCATGCTGTGTGGAGGTGAAAAGTATATTAGAGGAATTATTTGAGGACCAAATAACCCCTGGGATATTATAAACACCAAGAACTACTAAATTATCCTTATTCGAAAGTCGGTTGAAAACCGTTTGGATAGCGGAAAGATGGTTCCAATAAATAGGAAGTTCGGACAAAGGAGGAATGTATGAATAGGTAATGAAAATAGAGCTACCATTGATGATTAGCTTCACACAGAGGAATTTAACATCGAACTCCTTGAAAGTTATTAATTCCGACGCGAGAGTGGAGTCAACCGCTATGAGGACACCACCCCCACGACTTATAGGCCGATCCAGCCGATATATTGTGAACACAGCTGGGAAAACTTTGGAGCTCAGAATCTCCGGCTTTAACCAGGTTTCTGTGAACACAATAACCTGGGATGCAAACGAGAGACTATCAGAATACAATTTGGGAAGCTTACTACGTAGGCCTCTTGCATTCTGATAGGAGATAGAGAGGGAGTTGATTAGTTTTTTGAAGCGGATATCGTAGAGGGCGCAGTGGTCTGGTCGGGCCTGGGAAGACTTATTCCTACGGGCCGCCTTTTCTTTTTCTTTGCTTCAAACTCTTTGACGATAACATATTCTGGACAGAATTCGGTAGAACATATAGTGTCAAAAAGTTCGTTTGAAACATTTATTTTGAAAGATGAAATGTCCCTTATATAAGAAAATTGAATTTTTCCACCTTAATTTTTATTTTATCGGCTCTTGTTTTGCCTTGGATAAAGGCGATGACATCTTCCGATGTCTGACCAGGGGAGAGCCGAGAAACAAATATGTGTTTCGTAGGTGGAATTACTACAAGGGCTTTCGGCGCTGCAGACGATTGTCTGCATTGCCGATATCGGCCGGTAGTCCGGGCCAGATACCCTGAGCAGGTAAATTAACGGGGCTTTGAGGGGTCAATATTTGAGACCCCCAGGGGACAAAACGGAAATCATCGTGGGAACGGTCACTCCCGCAACACATTCGGATGCCGAATCTTTCTTGCCACTCGATCTCAGAACTCTTTGACTTAATTCTGAGGTCGAGGGCTGTGTTGAGAGAGGCTGCTGTTGGGAGTCCGCCGCTGGCTGTTAAGATCCACCTAGATGCTGCAGACCAGTTGCGGTTTTTTTTGTGCCTAGGAGACTCATTCAATAGCTTAAGGCTATTAAATTGAGTATCCAGCGCCAAGAACATATCCTGGGTTTTACCCTTGGTTTGCCGCATAAAAGACATCATATCTCTTTCAACCTCGCGACAGGCCTCGCAGCAGTAACGCAGACCGATGTTTCTTCTTACAGCGTCCATCGTCCGAGCAACAACACCAATGCACTTGGCATGCACAATGTTGTCGCACAGCCAGCAGCCGACTGTAAGATCGTTTGCAGTAATTGCCTTTTTACAGGTCTTAGCGAAACAGACAATTGCGGACATTATAAGGACTTACCACTGTACCTTTACGTAGGAAGAGATAAGAGTGCAGCTGCACCGAGAGAGCGGGTAAGGGGGTGAGCGTGGGAGCGAGCTTAACGTTTAGCTAAATTAAACGGAGAAGGCACAAAGAGGAATGCAAAAAATGCAAAGCAAACACCGGCAGCACAACTAAATTGTGAAAATAATAACAACTAAATATACAAAACAGAATAGCTGCATGCACACGAAGTGAAGGGGAACTTTATTTACCACAAAGTAGAAGATTTAAAAAAAACCCCGGTTGTTTTAATGCAATAATTAACACAAAACGAGAGCGCAAGAAAAAAACACGGCCGTTCACTTGGAAGAGAAAAAGATATAAAATGAAAAATGAAATTCTAAATAAAATACTAATTGTTTGTAGGTGGGTGGCTTCTTTCAGGAGAAACAGATTCCAGAAAACAAGTAGTCCAAGTGTGGTGGCGTCTCGACGCAGTCGAAATGAAGAAATGTCGAAATGAACGGACACGGAGACGTCGAGTAGCACTTCACTTTTATTTGTCTTCAGTTTTAAGACTAAATGCTAGCTTACAAACTAGAACCCGAACTCCCGCCTGCATAACATAAGGAGAGCGGGAGAACGAAAATGGTCGGAGGCGAGCAGTCCCAAAGTTCGCCTAGCGACGGAGACCGATCATTGCAGCGGCAGAGCAGAGAGGAAAGCTCTGAGAGCAGCGGGGGTACAGTGGCCCTTGGCCTGAACATTCCGCCCCCTTGCAATCACTCCGGTTGCAAAATATCCCTGCCTTCCTACAGTTGATGACAGGCCCCGGAGAGGACCCATCCGAATACGGTCTTCTGGGCCACCGGTCGTCCGACCTGGAACTTCCTGAATCCCGACTGCATCACTTCAGGGTATACATCCGCCCCCAGGACTACGGGGATCGTAGCGGGGAGATAGAACCGCTCATCCGCTAAAGTGATGTCCTGGAAGCAGGTCCGCACGGCTTCATCGAGCTCTCGGATCGGCGTGCGGATGCGCACGTACGGCTCAATTTTGAAAAGGACATCGAGGGGGTTGCTGGGATCGATCATGGAAAGCACGGCGGCGGAGCAGATCTGCTCGCCTCCTACGTCGGTCGTCGGGAGCCGGAAACTCGCAGCCAGCGAAGCGTCGACGCAGCTCGTAGGTGTGCAAGGGTCGATGAGCGCAGCGGTGTTGAAGATTCGCGTCCCCGTATCAATCCGCACCAGCGCGGTCGGAAGGACATTGACGCTGTGCCGCTGAAGCAGGCCAGCCAGCGATGGTGCCGTCGGCGTTCCTGCAGCACTGTGCGAAGTGGCCGTAGCGTCTCGAAGAGCGATGGGAAAGTGCGACGGAGCGGCAGCCGAGCGCGTCGGGGCGGCGGACGAGTGCCTAGGAGAGGCGGAAGGACGTCCAGGAGCGGCGATGAGTGCCTAGGAGCGGCGACTGGACTAGGAGAGCGAGACTCTGGCCGCTCGTGCATATGCAGAAGCGTGTGGTGCTCCTGTCTGCACACCTTGCAGCGATCCCCCCGGCGACATGCTCCGTCCGAGTGCTCGTGCGCCAAACAATTAGCGCAATAGCGGTTTGCGAGTACCGCGCGAAGCCTCTTCTCCACACTCAGCCGGAGGAAACGATGGCACTTCCGTAGCGGATGAACTCCGTGGCAGACTCGGCATCGGTAGGAATTCATACCTCGAGTACGTCTGCTCTCCAATACGATAGCGCAGCGCGGACGTGGGGACATCGTGTCTGATCTGACAGAAGAAAGAATATATTAGAAGGAGATAGACTTGCGACTTAGAACTAGGAGCCGATAAGATCTACGGATCAATGGGAAGAGAGGCTATTGCGGTCGTTCGGAGGACCCCCCTTGGAAGCAGTACGACCTTCGCGACGGGCCGCTTGACTAAACCCCGGGCAGTACGGATGTTCACTACTCGGACATGACCATCGGGTCCGGGACACACGGAATCGATCCTGCCGAGCCGCCACTCATTGGATGGCAGATTTTCGTCCTTGATGACTACCATATCCCCCACGCCGAGGTTGGCTATGGGAGTTTGCCACTTATTCCGTTTATGGAGTTCCTTGAGGTATTCTTCCTTCCATCGTAGCTGAAATTGTTGGTGAAGAGCCTTAAGGTGCTGCCAGCAATTAATGATGGACGTGGTGGCCCCCTTTATCTCAGGTTCAACAGTGGCCAGGAGTGGCCCACCAACAAGAAAATGACCCGGCGTGAGTGCCAGCAGATCTGTGGGGTCTTCTGACATCGGAGCGATTGGTCGCGAATTCAGGCAGGCCTCGATCTTGGCCAGAAGCGTAGCAAGTTATTCGAATGTGTATTTACGCTTGGCTGTGGATTTGTAAAACAGAGTTTTGAAGCTTTTGACTCCGGCTTCCCACAATCCTCCCATATGGGGAGCTCCCGAAGCAATGAACTGCCACGAGAGCTGCTGATGACTATACGCACTCGTCACTGACTCCTTTAGTGCTTGAAGATACTCGCGGGGCAGAACAGCGGCTGCACCTACAAAGGTTTTTCCCGTTATCCGACTGGACTTGTCGAGGGCACCCCCTTCGGGACACGAAGCGTGCGAAAGCAGCGAGAAATTTCTCTGTTGTAAGGTCCGAAGTTGGCTCTAAATGGATCGCCTTCGTGGAGAAACACACAAACACCAACACATACCCCTTGGTCAGGAGGCAGGCTCGTCCGGTGTAGTTTTTATTGTCGAAGGGGCCAGCATAGTCCATGCCCGTATATGTAAATGGACGCGAAAAAGAATGTTCGCTCTTTAGGTAGCACTCCCATGAGCTGAGTTTGTATCTTCTTTTTATGGATTACGCAGACCTTGCATGAGAAAATAACGGACTTAACCAAGTTCTTAATCTTTGGTATCCAGAACTTTAAGCGGATCAGACGGGCCATCAGTTGGTTACCTCCGTGCAGAGTTATGCGGTGTGTAAAACGAACGAGGAGACGAGAGAAATGACAGTTGTATGAAAGAATGATCGGATGCCGTTCATCATATTGGAGGGCCTCGGAGGCCGTCACCGGATCACACGCTCTTATGAGGCCGTGTGGATCCAGAAAGGGGTTCATATTTCGAAGGGAACTGGATGGAGGAACTGGCTGCCTTTGGATCAAACAGGCGGACTCGAGCGTGAAGCATCTGCGCTGTGTCGTGGAAATGAGGAGCCGTTCAGCTGCGGCGATCTCTGTATTAGATAGCTGCTCCTCACACGGCGCCGCACAGTGGGCGATTTGGCCGATCTAGCGACAGGAAATTCAAAAATTTTTTGTTAAAATGTTTCAAAATTTGAATTCCCGCCGATAACTAAATATTTAATTAGCACAAAAATACTATTTTTTTTGTTTTAATCGATATATTTGATCAGCTGTGAGCTTTCAAAGTGAGCATATGTTTTCGCTGCAATCATAATAAGTCTTTCCAGCGTTTTTTCGACGAACTTCAATTCTTTTGTAAAAATTGAAATTTTAACCTTTTCGAAGATTTTTTTTTTGGTTTTACAAGAATTCAGGTATGTAGTAATAGAAAAAAATACGTTTTGTGACCTGTAATAAGTGTTGAATTATTAAATGGTGATTGAATGTGGTAAGCTTTAAATTACCCTTTTTGTGAATAATTGTTAACTTCTGTGGAATAGAAGTAATATTGACCGTACTTGTCCGCGATCATTCTGTATACATTTGAAAATATGAATCGTCCTCTATTCAAAATGACCAAACTTAGCTGCGTCAAAGTGCGTCATCTAATATATTTCATATTGCAGAAATCATGTAATTGGTCCAGAAGCGCCCTTTTTCAGTATGGCATGCTGCTTTTGGGCTTTGTAAAGGAGGGCGAAATATCAGGATCTGATTGGAGCAGCGACTCCGAATAATTTTTTTATACTTAAAAATCAATAACAAACAAAAAAAAAGAAAACAAAAATGTTGTTAAATTAAGAAATAAAAATTTTTTTTTTTATTTTTAAAAATAAAAATTAAATTTAAAAAAAATAATTTTTGTATGGCTTTTTTAACTTATTATTACGATAAAAAATTTTTCTTTTGAAAAATCTTTTATTTTTTGAGTTATTCATTTTCTTTCGCTGGATTGGCCAAATCGCCCACTGTGCGCCGCTCTTTTCCGCGAGCGTTGAATGAAGCGATACACTTACGCCAGGACTCGTAATGCCTTGTCGAGCTCGGAGAACCGCTCGAGGATGTCTTCTGAGGATGCTCTGGCGACATTGACCTTGACCGCTCGCACTTCAAGTTCTGTTATGGGCGGCTCACAAACCTGAGTGGACCACTCATAACGAGGCATTCGAAACCAAGCTAGACCGTGCCACCACAGTTGGCTGTCTGCGAGGTCTTGGAGCGTTACCCCTCTGCTAGCGAGGTCAGCAGGGTTATGTTCCGATCGGACATGTGCCCATCTCTCAGCTTCGGTGGCCTGAGTGATCTTGGTCACCCGGTTTGCAACGAACATAGTCCAGTGACAAGCTGGCTTGCTCAGCCATGCTAGAACTATTGTCGAATCTGTCCAACAGTGTAAGCCTGAAGTGTTCGCTGGCATCTTAGGAAGAATCGCCGTGGCCATCTCGGACAGCAGCAAGGCTCCGCACAGTTCAAGCCTCGGTAGCGACACCGTTTTGACTGGTGCCACTTTGTTTTTGCTGTGAGCAGGTTAACCATGATTGTGGAACCCACCTCCACTCGGACATAAATGGAGGCGCCATACGCTTTCTGCGAAGCGTCACAAAACCCATGGTGCTCGACCTTCAGTTCTGGTCGAAAAGCGACCCAACGAGGGATTCGAATTTGATCGAGATCGGAATAGCTTCGTAGGAAATCAGTCCATTTGTGAGACAATTCTTGAGGAAGAGCGTCGTCCCACCCTAGGTCCTGGAGCCAAATGTCTTGCATAAAAATTTTTGATCGGACAATAAACGGGGCAAGCCAGCCTGCTGGATCGAATAGTTTCGCAATTTGGGATAGGACCATGCGCTTTGAGAATACTGATTCGGAAGTAAGATCAGGCGGAACAAAGAAGAATCCGTCGGAAGTCGCCTTCCACCGCACACCTAGAGTCTTTGCAGTGCTCTCTGCGTCGATCTCGAGGAAGTCAGTGCTAAGGAGATGGTCACTACGGATATTGGACAAAATAGCCTTGCTGTTGGATGTAAATTTCCTTAGAGGGAACCCCGCTGAGTTTAAGGCCCTTGTGACGCGCCGTACGCGCACATAGAAGATAAGAAGAATACATAAGAAGAGGAGCAAATAAATGATAAGCAAATAATGTAAGGAGAAGAAACACACACATAGAAGATAAGATGAAGTAAAATATGAAGTAAAACATGAAGTAAAACACACAACTGAAATAAATGAGCGTGAAGTAAAACATGAAGTAAAACACAGAACTGAAATAAATGAGCGAAGGTGCGAAGAAAACCCACCCACACCCGCACTCAAATTCAAACCCGATGCGCGCGCGCGCCACTGATCGCGCGCGGCTGGGCACACTGACCGCGAAGGGTCGGGCACACTAATGCGGCCAACTGCGGACGGCGATGCGGGCACACTAGCCCCGCCGAACCGCTATATAAATCGCACCCCAGCACTACGGAGCTCATTCAGTTTCGGCCGGCGATCGGTAAAGGTCTCCGGACTAGAACCAGCAACAAGGACAAGCAGCCAAGGACCAGCGGACAAGGACGAGCAACCAAGGATCATCGGTAAGGACTATATCGGAAGCCACAGGAGACGGGTAAACGGCGTGGTAATTAACTAATCCTCGTCTCATTCTACGGCTCGGTTTACCGACCGGCGTGTCCCGATATCTAGTAGACCCTAACGGCCTCTAAACTCGTCTCAGTAGTTAGCAGACCTGATCGGCCTCTAAGCTCGTCCCATTAATTAGCAGACCAGACCGGCCTCTGAACTCTTCTCAATATATAGTAGACCAGAACGGCCTCTAAACTCGTCTCATTAATTAGTAGACCAGACCGGCCTCTAAACCCTTCGCAATATATAGTAGACCAGAACGGCCTCTAAACTCTTCTCCTTCATTAGTAGACCAAACCGGCCTCTAAACCCTTCGCAATATATAGTAGACCAGAACGGCCTCTAAACCATTCTCACCAATTAGTAGACCTGATTGGCCTCTAAACTCTTCTCACCACCTAGTAGACCAGAGCGGCCTCTAAACTCTTCTCACCACCCAGTAGACCATAGCGGCTTCTAAACTCCTCTCACCACATAGTAGACCTGATCGGCCTCTCAACTCATCGCCATCCGGACACTGACAGCTCGTCACAGTGGCGCCTGAGACAGGTGTAGGGGTTGCAACAGATCTGATACCGATAGAGGAATGTCGAGCTGGATGTATCTGGCGACGAAAGACGAACTAGCGGAATACGCAGCCGAGTTCGGGTTGGAAACTACAGGAAGGAACGAGGAATTGAGGCGGTTATTAGCCGCATTCGCGAAAAGAACCATAGCGGAACGGTCAAAGAGAGACTCGCAGAAGTAACGCGGAAATACAAGAAAGACAGGAGTCCGACGCGCGGTTCAGTACCAGGGATATTGATAACGAAGGCGAAAGAGCAAAAGGAGGAAATGGATAAGGGAAACGACCGAAAGGTGGAACGGAGAGTCGAGACGGAAATCGTGGACAGAGTACGAAACTGGGGCATCCGATTCCAGGGATCAACGAACCCGTTAGAGTTCCTCAAAAAGACCAGCTCGTCCAGACGAAATCAACGTCCACAGTTGGCCAACACAGGGCGAGTAGCGAAAAATCCTTAGATATCAGCGGAGGTCTTTCGTCAAGGGTCACTCGGTCGACTACAAAAATGACTCAATCCGCCGTCGATATAGCCTTGAGGAAATTTATTGCCACCACGGATCGTGTGAGCCACTTCGAGGCGCACATCCACACTCTAGGCACCTCAGAAGCTACAAATCTGTCCCCGTCCATGTGCCAACTCCATTTGGACCAAATCCGTGTTTTGTGGGAAAAGGTGGAGAAAAGCTACGAAAGCTGCTCCGACCTTATTTCTGAGTCCGCTGACAGTACGACCGCCGCAACAGAACTGGAATCCAAGTACAGGTACTGCTACTCGGTTTATTCAAGGAGTGTTGTCCAACTTCAGGACATAATAAAGCAGGCTGAGTCCCAATCCACTCAGGTTTCCGTCAGTGAATCCGCACCGCCGTCTACTGATTGTCGGCTACCACTCGTCGACACTGAGGTCTTCACAGGCAACTATCTTTGCTGGCCCACGTTTAGGGATTTGTTTACGGCGATTTACATCAAAAATTCGCACCTCACGCCTGTGGAGAGATTGTTTCATCTACTCTCCAAGACTAGTGGCGATGCGCACTCCATTGTGTCCAAGGCGCCTTTAACTAACGAAGGGTTTATCTCAACGTGGCGAAGCCTAACGGAGCGCTTTGAGAACAGGAGGCTGTTAGTGAATAGCCAGTTGAAAATCCTTCTGAATATTCAGGCGATCATTCAAGAGTCCGGAAGCGCCCTAAAGGAAATGCAAAACACTCTCCAAAGTTGTCTTACAGCCTTAGAGATGTCCGCCATTAAGATAGAGGCGCGGGATTCCATCCTTGTGTTCATGATTTCCGCCAAGCTGCCCAACGTCACACTTTCCATGTGGGAGCATTCCCTTCATAACAAGGCCGAGATTCCGACCTGGAAAGAGCTTGATGCCTTTCTATCAGAGCGTCATCGCGCACTGGAAGCCATAGATGATGTTCCGCCGAAACCATCAAACGACAACGGACCTGTACGCAGGCCAATCTCCTACGAAGCTAGGGTGGCTCCTGCACCCAGAGGGTGTGACCTGTGTTTCGGGGAAAATCACCCCATTCGTGTATGTCCCCGTTTTCTGCCAATGAGTGTCAATGATCGGTCAAATTTCGTCAGAAGAAAGCAACTATGCTTGAATTGTTTAGCACGAGGCCATCAGTAACGGGACTGCACCAGCGCCCACTCATGCTATACGTGCCACAAACGGCATAATACTCTGCTGCACCGCAACAATCCAGTTGCCGGCATTCCAAGACCCTCCAATCCGTCTAGTCCACGACCTGCGCCCACGGAAGAAAGCGCGGTAACCTCCGATGGTCATTCCAATGTTCAAGTGTGCTTTGCTTCAGGATCCAGAGCTGTCCTGCTCGGCACGGCGGTCGTTAATATCTGCCATCGTGGCCGCAACTTCCAAGCACGTGCTCTGATTGATTCAGGTTTCAAAGCTACGTTTATCACTGATCGGCTTTTCAATCAAATCTAGCCACCTTTCAAGCCAGTTCAGACCCAAGTTTCCGGGCTCAATTCCACTGTTGCCGCTCAGCCCACGAAGCTCTACCAGTTTGCGATTCGCGCTCCTTCCAGGCTCGGATTGCAGTTAGATACGACTGCCTATGTCCTTCCACAACTAGCCGGAAAGCTTCCTTCATACCCAATTCCGATGAGTCTTCTAAAGGAGCTTCCTGATCTCCCCTTAGCGGATCCAAAGTTTTTCGAGAGGTCCGAAATTGATATCCTGATAGGAGCTGACATCCTACCGTCTGTGCTTCTGGACGGTTCCAAGAGCAACGTTTTAGGGTCTTTTCTGGCACAAGAGACTATTTTCGGATGGGTTCTCACTGGCCCAGTGTCCACGCCAGCCGCTCCCACCGTTTCGGTGTTCTCCATGCGAATATCCTACGCATCCACTGGACCAAATCTTTGACACGCGCAGTGCGACCGCCTTAAGAGGCCGGTTTCCCAAACGCACTCATTCCTACCGCTGTCGAGTTTGCAACGGAATCCACCCGCTTCGGAAATGCCAACAGTTTCTTAGACTCAGTGTTGAGAAAAGGATCCACGTGGCTCTCGACAACCGCTACTGTACCAACTGTTTGGCTCACGAACACTCCGGAGGAACCTGCCGCAGTGGTGACCGATGCAAGAAGTGCAATCAGCTCCACCATACCCTTCTTCATAGGCACGACCGTCCAGTGCATTTTCCCTGTTCTCAGCATAGGACACATCCCTACTTTTAGTTTGCTTGTTACTGACCATCACTGACGCTATATTTTCTTTATTCAGATCAGATCCGATGTCATCACTTCTACGCACCGTAATCTCTAGTGAAAGCAGACGTACCAGAGGTACTTAGTTCTATCAACGCCGAGTCTGCACGGAATCCATCTATCCAGGAAAATCAACGTTTTGGTACTCTCCGTGCCGCTCAGCTTCGAAGTCTTCATGGCCAATGACGCGCCTCGATCGATTTTTTGTCCCCGTCTCTGTGCCAAACAGCTGCCTCTTAATGACATGTTTCCGTCGGTCCACGGCACTCTTTAGGCTTCCACGGCCATTCAGACGATGCAGAGTTGCAACATTAACGTCTTCCGATGCCAGCTGACCTGCCCTCAATCATAAACGGATTTATTGCAACCCGAGTGATTGCAAGGGGGGCGGAATGTTCAGGTCAGAAGGGGCCCACTGTACCCCCTCTGGCCACCGGGCTCCCGTATTTCGGGCCTACGCGCAATGTCCATCGAGCGTGCCGATGCCCCGCTCCCCGCTCTTCTGCAATGTTCGGGCGCTTCGCGACAATATTCCGCCACTCCTCGGCCAAGCGCATCCGCTCTCGCCCCGCTGGTGCTCCCGCGCTCACCTTCTTGTGTGCTCCCGCGGCTCGAGCTAGTGCATCGGGTCAAATCCGAAGCAGCTGTCGGCCTCCGTCGATCTCCTGCTCTCGCTTTAGCGGAGTAAAGCGGGCGGGAGCACGGATCTATGTATGTTTAAGCTTAAGTTAGTCTCAAAACTGAATTCGAATAAAGCGCATATATGATTCCCCGACGCCCCCTCGCCTACTGGATTTTTTTACTAGTTGTTTTAGACTGCGTCGTGGGACTTTTCTGGATTGCGATCAAAGGATCTTTCTTGGACCAGGAAGTCACAATTACATAATTCCACACGAGTTTCATATAGTAGATTCACATTTCTTAATACCATGTGATGGAATATTAGGCATTGCTTTCATAAAAAAGTTCAATTGCCAATTAATTTTTAATCAAACAGAAGATTGGCTCAAGATGAGACCAAATAATTTGAATTTCCTAATTTATGTTCCAATAACATACAGGTCTGGTAATAAATCAATAATTCTACCAGCAAGATCCCAGGTTGTCTGAAAAATACAACTATCCTCATATGGATAGTTGTTTTAGGTGTTTTAATACCTATTCAGGAAATTCAAAATGGCATTTATGTTGCAAACATAGTTGCAACGACAAAAAATGCATTTGTCCGATTACTAAATACAACTGGTAAAGATCAGATAGTATATATAGAAGATTTAAAATATGAATCACTTTCGAACAATGAAATAGTCCAAACTAATTCTGAAGCATGAGAAAAAACTGTCATATCTCATAACAAAAAATTTTCCACCGCAATTCAAATCCACACTAATAGATTTATCCACCAAATATAGCGGATGTATTCGGACTTGAAACCGAATCAATTACAACAAATAATTCTATAATGATACGCCAATGTAATATGTTTATGATTATTTGGTGTTTTATTTAATGGAGCAGGGAAGGTCCCGTTCCATTCAAAAGTCAATTTGTTAATAATCTTATGTTATTCATACAAAAGGTTTCTTAGGTAGGCTGCAGCGCCGCGACGCTTATATGCATATATAAGTAAGCGACGGCAAAGGGTCGCTGAGGTAGGGAGGAGGTATTATGTTCACGTAGTGACAGAGTGGTCGCGCATGTAACACCGCTGCCGTGGTCAACGGCTCTGGTGAAGACGCCCCCATTTCTGGCGGTACAAATTTCGACATGATTTCGGATATTCAACTCGCCAACGTCGACAAGCCTTCGGATCATCAGCCCGTCACGTCGCTTGCCGCTGCCTGTTTGTTGGGTACCTCCGGCAGTCTCAATTTCAGTGCCGCCAGTCACCAGCCGTGCACCCCAACATTCGGCAATTTCAGGAGTTGCACAACGGAGTCCGGCGCCTTTAGCCGGCGTTGCTCCAAAGAAGCTGATTTTTGTTTCCCGCCTCAATCCAGGAACCTCTGAAATCGATGTAAGGACCCATCTGAGCAACACGTTGAATGTTTCTAATACCGAATTTACTGTCACTAAATTCAATTTTAAGCTAAGACGTGATATATCTTCGTTTAAAATTTGAATTTCTGATGTACTATTTCCTAGGGTTCTTGATACTGCCGTATGGCCTGAACACGCAATTGTTCATGAATTCGTCAACAAGAGTGACCCTCGGACTCGCGTGCCTCGGTCTCCATCGGCTAGAACTCCAAAAAACTAAAAGATTCCTTTATCCTACAATACCAGAATGTTCGCAGCTTACAAGGCAAACTTAGTAAACTACACGTCAATAGTGTCTCCTTTGATGCCAAAGTCATTGCCTTTACTGAAACGTGGCTCAACTCCTCTGTCTCTGATAGCGAATTATTTGCAGGAAACAATGTCCTTTATAGACGAAATCTTCTTATGCGTATCGGCGCACAGTAGCGTAGTAGGGTTACAAAAATCATAACTCTTGAACAAGTTGAGATATTTTCAAAATTTCTTATATTGAAAGGTAATTTTAGTACCTTTCGATTAAGTGATCTTCTATATGGAGTGATAAATGGTAGATCGCTGTAGAACTGAGATTCAGGCTAATACCAAGCAGTTTTACGCCTTTGTTAATTCGAAACGAATGTCACACATTTATCCGTCCTGTCTTCACCTCCATAATGAGTCCGCCTCGAACGAGCATGATATCGCGAACTTATTCGCCAAATTTTTCCGGACTACTTATACATCTATCAGTTTTGACTCAACCTAACAATATCCATACTCTCTTCCGCACTCAGACAGTATTTTTTTGCCCATAATCTGCGAAAACTATGTTTTTCAGCATCTCAAAACACTTAAGATATCCTTCTCTTCTGGTCCTGATCTTGTTCCTAGCTATGTCTTGAGATATTGTGCTAGTGCATAATGTAGTCCTTTGTCTAAACTATTTAAAATATCCCTTCAGCTTTCATTTTTTCCCGAAAGTTGGGAGGAATCTTTTAAAATTCCCTTCACAAAAGGGGTAGCAAATCCAACATTGAAAACTATAGAGGGATTGCAAAACTTAGTGCGATTCCTAAGCTTTTCGAATCGCTAATACTGCTCAACTTCAGCATCAATGTCGCTCTATAATGTCCCCCTACCAGCATGGCTTTATGAAACACAGGTCAACTTTCACAAACCTTCTGGAGTTTTGTACTGTTATTAGAAACGCGTATAAAAAATAACACCCAAACTGACGTTGTCTTTACGGACTTCAGTAAAGCCTTTGACTGCGTGAATCACCAGCTGCTGCTGAAAAAACTTATACTCTTGGGTTTCCCTGTCTTGTTGACTAATTGGATCGCCACCTACTTATCCAACCGAACTCAAAAAGTAGCCTTCAAGGTTTTTCACCACAAAACTTCTTAATGTCTCTCTTGTTCGTCCTATTCTCGAATACTGTTCGTCTGTATGGTCACCCCAATATGCGAAGTATCAAGACCTTATTGAATCGGTTCAGAAACAATTCCTTTTGTTCGCTCTCCGGGGATTGCACTGGGACCCACATCGCCGCCTCCCGTCTTACATCGACAGGCTGCGTCTTCTTAGCCTTCCCACTCTTAAGGATCGTCGGACCTGCCACGGAGTCATTTTTCTATTTAAATTAATTAATGGTCATGTTTGTTCGTCCTATCTATAAGTCAATTGTATTTCTTAGTTCCTGTTAGACCTTCTCGTCACTTTCGTCCGATTGCTCTTGATTTTTGTAACACAAACTTCGAGTTGCATGACCCTTTTCGTGTCTTATGTTCTTTTTATAATGAGTTGTACTTTTTGTTACATGTTGAATTGTCTTTAGATTTAAAAAACACTTTAAAAAACACTCCTTACTTCGGCTGAGGTATGGATACGGTCTACAATAGCAGCAATTTGCTATAAATAAATAAATAAATAAATGTAAGGAATGCGGACTCAGCCCATTGCAAGGGTCTTTGACTTATAAAATAAGTGCATTAATATATGTATTTGTATTTATGCATAACACTGAGTGTGTGCATTCGCTATGTGAACACACTAAATCTCCCTCCTTTTGAAAAATAACGTAATCTAATGGAGCTATTTTCTAAGTATTATATATTTTTGTATTTATTTGTTATTATTAAAAAAATATTTTTAATTAAAATTTAGGTTCTAGAGTAGGTATATTATTATTATTTTTTGTTTTTTTTTTTTTTTTTTATTAATATTATTATTATTATTATTTTTTTTTTACTAATTGAAAATTAATTGGTTAAAATTAAATAATAAATATATATATATATATGTTGATTAGGAAATACAAATTTTTAATCTGTCTTTATGTACTTTTTGTTTCTTATTTTTATTATTTGAAATTATTATATTTTCGTTTTTCTCTATACTTTCTACCTTATATGGTCCAGTATATTTAAAATCTAACTTATGTCCAGATCCGTATTTTAACAACACTTGGTCCTCCTATGTATTATACCCTTGCAGGGTATTATAATTTTAATCAGAAGTTTGCAACGCAGTGAAGGAGACATTTCCAACCCTATAAAGTATATATATTCTTGATCAGCATCAACAGACGAGTTGATCTAGCCATGTCCGTCTGTCTGTCTGTCTATCTTCTATCATTAATCTAGCTCTTTTATAGCCTACTTCTAACCTATACTTAGATCCTTTAGCGTAATCATTCACAGTGTATAGTGGTTCTATTTTACCGAATACTAGTTCATATGGACAATAGTCATGTGCCATTGAGGGCGTAGTGTTAAAACAATATGTGAAATATAGGATCCAATTTTCCCAATCGGTTTAGTCTAATTATATATAGGACCGGATGAATTCATTTAATGTTCTATGACTTCTTTCTACGGTTCCTAAAGTCTGATGATGGTGTGCAGTAGATGTTATGTTTTTATATTCAAATTTGTACATAAATCTTCAATTATTGAATTTTTATATTCTGTTCCCATGTCCGTAATGAACGTCTTCATTGGACCGTACTTCAGAATATAATCTTCAAATAAAGCTTTTGCTACTGTTTTTTCACTTTTGTTTTTGATTGGTTATCGTTACAAGGTATTGTGTTAAATCGCAGATTAATGTTAGTTAGACTTCTGCATGAATGTACCCAAAAGGGCAAATAAATCATTCATTCTAGAAGTAGGCATACTTTTTTCCTGTACAGTATTATTGAGTATGAATGAATACTGTCACATTTCTATACCTGTACAGTTGCTTATGAGTACACTGTTCAGTTTTTCCCTGTACAGTTTTTCACTGACAAAAACTTCATGACTGGTATGATGGAATACAATAAAAAACATATCTAAATATTTTAAAAGTGAATGTTTGCATTTTTGTATAATGGTAATGTCATTGTCTTTGGGTGTGGCTATCTTTTTTAAATTATTTATGTGTGGAATTGTCAAGTGTAATGTAGGATAATTGCTGCCCTCCAGCTGTTTCGAACTTTCCTCAAACGGTTCAAGAAGGCTCACCAGTCCGCTTATATGGCACAAGTTAATTTCCTGTATTCGGCTTATTTCGTTTTTTGTCATTAAAATTTGAGAAATTTCCATCCAGGACACCTCAACCGACGAGCGACGTTTTCATTCGGATCCATATTTATAAATGTGTAGAAATACTGAACTCATTTGAAAAGTACTGTACAACTTAATTTCAAAGCACACCTGATGTTCGATTAGTGTACAGTACGTTAGGAAATGTCACTCACTACATTCATATACTGAACTCATTCTGAATGAGAACACTAAAAATGTTGTGCTATCGTTTTCTGACATATTTCAGTATTTTTTGGAACACTAGACTACTGTAGACATCTGTCAAGCTCGAAATGAATACATTCATGCATAAGTCTAATGTTAGTGCATATTCATTTCCTCTTTTGGCATTTAGGGCATTTTTTTACATAATTTGATATGTATCGGGTCATATTTTTCCAGTAATAAAACCTTTTTACTTTAGCTAATGTTCTAGCTATGCCTGTATGATCTCCTTGTATTGGATCATCATGGAATGTAAACAGTATTGCTATAACTTGCTATAACTTTTTTCCCATGCTTTAGTAAACATAGTGAATCCGTTATTCGCAAGGTCACTACTTTTCGTACCTCGTAATTTATGTACAATGACTTATACGTTGAGCTGAGAAGCTTTGTTTCGAGCTTGCCTAGGCTTGTTCTTTTTATTGTTTTGCATATCCTTCAAATCTGATATTGTTATCCTGGATAATTCATCGGCTACGTAATTATCCTTGCCCTTCAGATATTCTACTGTAAAGTTATACTCCTCATTTTCAAGTCTCATTCGCGTTAGCTTCGAGCTTGGAATTATCATAGAGAACAGGTATGTAAGTGGTCTGTGATCGGTTTTGACAGTGAAATGTCTACCATAAACGTATGGTCTGAAGTAAGTTATTGTCCAATGAATTGCTTCCAATTCTTGTTCTGTTGTGCTTTTATTACTTTCGCCCTTAGTAAACGATCTTGATGCATACGCAACTGGTAGTTGGAGTCCGTTTTTGTTTTGAGTTAAAACTGCTTCACAAGCTTGCTTACTTGCATCCGTTATTATGCAAAATTCTTTGGTAAAATCTGGGTATTGTAATAAATTTGGAATTATTAGTGCTGATTTAAGAAGTTCGAATATAATAATTACAAAAAGCTATGAATCTTCTAGCGCTCTCCGCATCATGTGGGACTGGATAATTCTTGATAACGTCATATTTTTTGTGGTCTGGCAAGATTCCTTTATCCGTGCATTTGTGTCCCAAAAATGTGACTTCGTGCATGAAAAATGAACATTTTTCAGGATGTAATTTAAGATTGTGTCATTTTCAAGTCTCATTCGCGTTAGCTTCGAGCTTGGAATTATCATAGAGAACAGGTATGTAAGTGGTCTGTGATCGGTTTTGACAGTGAAATGTCTACCATAAACGTATGGTCTGAAGTAAGTTATTGTCCAATGAATTGCTTCCAATTCTTGTTCTGTTGTGCATTTATTACTTCCGCCGTTAGTAAACGATCTTGATGCATAAGCAACTGGAAGTTGGAGTCAATTTTTGTTTTGAGTTAAAACTGCTCCACATGGTTGCTTACTAGCATCCGTTATTATGCTAAATTCTTTGCTAAAATTTGGGTATTGTAATAAATTTGGATTCATTCGTGCTGATTTAAAATGTTCGAAGGCATTCTGGCAATCAGTTGACCATTCGAATTTAACATCTTTCTTACATAATCTTGTTATGTGACGGGAATATTCGGCGAAATTTTTGATAAGACGTCTATAATAATTACAAAAAGCTATGAATCTTCTAGCGCTGTCCGCATCATGAGCGACTTGATGACGTCGTATTTTTTGTCGTCAGGCAAGATTCCTTTATCTGTGCATTTGTGTCCCAAAAAATGTGACCTTGTGCATGAAAAATGAACATTTTTCAGGATGTAATTTTAGATTGTATGTCCTACATTTCTCAAAAACATCAGCTAAGTTTTTAAGCATATGTTTTTCGGAACAACCTTTGGCTATTTGATCATCCATGTAAAGGAAAGCTTCAGAAGGTTCTAATCCGGAGAATGCTATGATGATGACTATTCTCTAGAATGAATTTGGCGCTATTTTTAAGCCGAATCGTAATCGCGTGAAGCGATATGAACGATTGCTCGTTGAGAGATGTTAAGTCCCTTGAATTTTCTTCGAGTTCGATTTGATGTAATCCAGACATTAAGTCTTGACATGAAAAGTATTTCGCTCTTCCTAGTTGATCTAAAATATCATCAATTCTGGGTAGCGGAAATTTATCCGACAACAGTTTTTTATTAATTTGACGATAGTCGATTACTAAGCTCAAGTTTTTCTTATCAGAACCGGGAAGGGATTTCTTTGGAACTAACAAAAGTGGGCTATTGTATGGTGATACAGATGGTTCGACTATTTTATTATCGATTAGCTTTTGTACCTGTACCTGTATTTCGTCTTTTTGACTTGAGGATTTATGTAATTTTTTATGTATACCTACCGGTTCGTCATCATTAAATCTTAGTTTTTGCTTATAGAAATTATTTGTTGTTATTGATTCGGTTTCGAGTCCGAATATATCACTACATTTGGTGCATATTTCTGTTAATTTTTTTTTTGAATTGGTGAGGGATGTTTTTTGTTAGTTGGGATAAGACAGTTTTTTCTCTTACTTCGCGATTAGTTTGAACTATTTCGTAGTTTGAAAGTTTTTCATATTTCAAATCATTAATATTTATTATTTTATCAACATTGGTTGTATTCAAGAATCGGACAAAAGCATTTTTGGTAGTTGCAACTGTGTTTGCAACATAAATACCATTTTGAATTTCCTGGTTGGGAATTAGGATACTATCGGACCACTTGAGATCTTGCTGGTAGAATCATAGATTATTACCAAAACTGAATGTTATGGGAACATAAATTGGGAAATTCAAATTTGTTGGACTCATTATAAGCCAATCTTCGGTGGGTTTAAAGTCTAGTTGACAAATAAATTTCTTTATGAAATCAATGCCTATTATTCCATCACATGGTATTGCAAAATTTGGATCTACTATATGAAAATCATGTGGAATTATATATTTATCTGTCTGTACCTCAATAAAAATTAACCCTTTGGTTTTTATTAATTCTTGGCCTATGCCTTGAATAGTGATTTTATTATTTTCTTGAATATCATGAAATATGTCAGAGTTTTCCTTTAATATTGATATGTCTGCACCAGTATCCACTAGGAAATCGAGTTTTTTATTTGTTTCCGTATTATAAAAAGATACAAAAGTGTTGTTACAAAGATTTATGGTATAGATTTTTTTATTTAGTATTATACATCTGAAGGGGCTTGAGAGTTTCCCGAGTTGTTTTGGGTTACTCTCACATTATTTCGGGTTTGGTTACCGTTATTCTGGTTATTCATTTGTCTATAATGTCCACGACCTCTATTATAGTTATTGGTCTGGTTATTATAATTTTGGTTGTAACCGTTGTTTCGGTAGTAGCCATTTCTTTGGTAGTGACCATTATACTGAAAGTTACCACGGCCTCTACCACGAAAATGACTTCGGTAATTATTACCACGATAGGCCTGTCCGCGTGCGAATAATACGGAATTTCCATTGCCTGTCATTTCAGTACTGCATTGCATGTACTTCGTAACGCCTTCATTCATTGTATTATAGTTACCGGCTTCTAGTATGGTCTTCACCCTGCCATGTTCAAAATTTTTAGTCATTGTGGTTATGGCCTCCTTGGTGCTGAACTTTTCGGCATGTTCAGCCGATAAACCTTCATCAATATATGATGCTTGAAGGAGTGTCCTAAGGTGGTTAATGTCACTGGTATATTTCTGCAGTTTTACCTTTCTGCATCGTCCTAGCCATTTTAGCCTTTACTACATCGGACGATTCGCCAACAATATTGGCTTCTAGTCTGGCAATTATTGAAGAAATAGTGGTCTCACTTTTAACCTTGTACAGGGTTGATCCTATTAATTTCGACTTAATGACCTCTACTGCTTATTCTTCAAATGGTCCTTTTGTTCAAACGGCTGTTAAAAATCTTGCCAGATTTAATTTTTCGCCGTTGAGTTCCGGTATGGCGCTCGATATATTATCTGCCTCAGTATCAGGGTCGTGAGTTTCTAGCTCAGCCGGCTCAGAATCTTCACCTGTTTCAAGTGTCAATTGGGTGTTTAAAATGTTCGGGATTAACATTTCCAACTGAAACTTTTCTCTTATAGACAGCAAGTGTTTTCGAAACCTATTAAGGAATCCCAATGTTTCTTGCTTAGTCTCTCCCTATTTTCGGATATTATTGCGCGTGCTTGGTTGAAACACTCTACCAAAACAGTTCCGTGTTTGTTCACAGTTGCCTTTTGAACTGGCCTATTCTGTGCCAACGATTTATACGACTTGTCGAACTGGATCTTTACTTCGCTTAATACTTTCCACAATTCGTTCTATTCCATGCTAAAATTTGTATAGACTTTGCAGTTTATTAATATCCAAGCTGAAATTTCTCTAAGGTCGACCTACACATATCCCTGATATTGGTTTTTTTTTTTTTTGAAAACTACTCTTTAAGGTGTTTTTTTTTTAAATTCATAATTATTTATTAAAGCAAAAAGGGGGTATATTACAAGTATGTGGACTCTTTAAGGATTGCATTGACTGCACGTATAATTGCAGTGAACACTGTCCAGAGGTCCTGGACAGTCAGCTGGGCAACTTTTTTTTTTCTTGCGGTAAATGTTTTGGTGGTGGTGGTTTAATAATTTTCTTATCACATACTGATTTAATCACGGAGTGCGGTCTGCCTTTTGGGCTTTCCTTTTGGAGTCTTGATGTTAGAAAATCAAGCTCGCTTTGCATTTTCTGGGCAACTGCCCACGCGGGAGGTGGAGAATTTGTATATAGTAACCACTTTAAGTGCGGCACTCTTTTTTTTATTTTATTTTTTACACCTCCGCGTTTACCCATCGCATTACGCACTCGTGTAGTATATTTAAGAACGAATTTTATTTGTCAAATAATAGAAATAATTAGGGTTAATTTATGCTACAAACAAATTTTTTTTTTTTTTAATCTTTATTGTTGTTTATGGGGAAGACAACCAATATGCCACCCTTTATTTATATTAATAAAAACGCACGATAGGTTTTTATAATAATATATGATTGCTCTTTATTTGTGTCTCGATCGATGTGTGTTATAGAGAGGTGCGGAGTGAAGCTCGGCTTCCAAATATGTATATAGCATAGAGCAGCGGATGACAATTGTAGCTTAGGTAAACAAGGCGCGACAGATTTGACGAAAGAAGAGAAGCAAAAAAAGATAAGAGAGCTGCAGGTGCAGCGAAACACACATGCGCGCATGCCTAGGTGCTGGCGGTCTGCTCCGAACAATTGTGTTTTTGTTTCACATATATATATGACGGAACTTGGGTACGGTTTTCTTCCACATCTTCTGCGTCCATCTGAAGTAGCACAGCAAGTCGCCTGCGTATTCTTCTTTCAATCGTTCGCACCAGAATAACTATGTGCGTCGCTCACTCAATGCTTTACTTCGATTGCGCCACTTGTCAAGTATTTGATCATACTACTTTCGTTTCCACAAAACTCTACAAAGCGACAACCACAGGCGCCATGCTCATTTGAGTATACCTTTAAACGATGCTCTCTTAATAACGAAACGCTCTCTTTGATAGATGTGTTCAGTTCTTTCTTTTTAACATGTCTTAAGAATAATAATTTCGGTTATATTCAAATAATAAAACTTTAGAAAAACTTAATCTCCGACACGTCCTTCCTGACATGCACACGTCCTCGTGTGTTTTGTCGCATTACATAGTTCCTTTCATATAACATATTCTCTTAATTCACATTTTCTTATTTTATTTCTTTTGTTCAAAAAGTAACGTATCTCTTGCCACCACTCTTTCTCATCCATTACTATACCATTACTCTCTCTATCAGTTCACTCTCTCTTAGGCTCTTGCTGCACTCCTTGCAACGCTCTCACGCATCAGCATGCGTCATGGACCCTCTCGACCCACATAGCCCCCGACACATAGTCACTGCGCAGATAACTATATGGTGTAGCTTTTTTTTTTTTTTTTTTTAATTCATGCTTTATTTAGTGGGGTGGGGGGGTGGTAATGTACAAAGTGGGTGGGGGGGGGTATGGGTTTGCGTAAGGCTAGAAAATGGAGACGAAGCCCTCTCGGTACGGCCGCAAAGCATTGCTTCGCGAAAGCAAAGCCCCCATTGGCCCGGTACGCCTCTCCTGCGCCGTTCCTCCTCCCGGAGTCTGGTCATAACCGTCGCCGCATAATTGCTCACCGCCTGCCAGTTGGCATTGCTGACGAGCATCATATCGACCAGGTTGTCCACGCTGATCTGGTCGCCTAGGAACTCCTCCAGTCGCCTCCTCTCGCTCTCGAATTGCCCGCAGATGAACACTACGTGCTCCGCGGTCTCCTCTGAGCCGTCTGCACACCAGACGCAGGCAGCGCTGTCCTCGTGCCCGCGCGTGCAGAGGTACCCTCTGAAGCACCCATGGCCGCTCAGGATTTGGGTCAGGAAGAAGTTAACCTGGCCGTGCTTCCTGCCGGTCCACTGCTCGAGCCTGGAAATAAGCCGGTGGGTCCAACGTCCCTTTGTAGAGGAGTCCCATCGGGTTTGCCAGGATTGGAGGATTGCCTTCAATGCAGAGCGTGCCAGCTTCTTCTCCGCCGGTGGGAGTGCTCTACCGTGCAGCCGCCCGAAGAGGGTGGCCTGTTCCTTGGCCAGGAGATCCAAAGGGGGTGTCCCGGCTAGGACCAGTGCCGCCTGGTCCGACACTGATCTGAATGCGCTGCATATACGCAGAGCGGCGAGCCGGTGCGTCGCATTCATTCCTCGGCTATACGAGGGCGTCGCCATGGCGTGCGCCCAGACCGGGGCAGCGTACAGCAGGGTTGCTCTTGTCACGCTCGTTAGGAGTAGTCTACTCCCTTGCTTAGGGCCTCTACGATTCAGCATGATCCGGGACAGCGCCCGGAAGGAAGTAGCCGCCTTAGTGCTGGCATAAGCGAGGTGCTCGCGGAACGAGAGCCTCGTATCCAGCATGACTCCCAAGTATTTGATCGCTCTGGACGATCTGATCGATGCGCCACCCACCTCGATGGTTCCGGTTTCGACCTTTTTTCGGCTGCTTGTCAGCACGGCTTCCGTCTTCTGCGGCGCTAGCTGCAGGCCTACGCTCGACAGCCATGAGCTGATGGCCACGATGCACGAGTTGCAGGTCTCTTCGGCACTAGATAGCATCTTATCCACGACGACCACCGCAATGTCGTCGGCGAAGCCCACGAGCTCGGACCGGCCGGGCAGTGAGAGGCGCAGTACTCCGTCGTACATCGCGTTCCATAGTAGCGGTGCTAATACGGAACCTTGGGGTACACCGCAGGAGAGCTCCACAGACTCAGTGCCGTCGGAGGTGGAAAACTCCAACGTACGGTCCTTGAATTAGCTGCTCATCGACTTCATGAGGTATGGGGGGACTCCGAAGCTGAATAGTGCCTCCATGATGCAGCTCCATCTCGCCGTGTTGAAGGCGTTGCGTACATCGAGCGTTACCACAAGGCAGTATTCTTTCGAGCCGCCTTTCCACCTCTTACCGGCTGTTGCCGCCCTGGCGATGTCTACCACCCTGGAGATGGCATCGACGGTGGATTTAGCCTTACGGAAGCCGAACTGCGCGGCCGAGAGGTCGCCAGCTGATCGGATCGCCTCCTCTAGGCGCTTTCCAATTAGGTGCTCAAGCACCTTACCGGCTCCGTCGATGAGGCAGATTGGTCGGAAGGAGGCCGGGTCGTCCGGCGGCTTTCCGGGCTTCGGCAACAGAACCAGCCTCTGCAACTTCCACCTGGGCGGGAACACACCCTCTGCCAAGCACCTGCTGAACACCCTCGCAAAGAGGTCTGGCCGACACGTCAGCGCGAGCTTCAGGGCCTTATTGGGTATGCTATCGGGGCCAGCGGCCTTCGACGTCTTTACCCTAGCGGCCGCCTCCTGGATCTCATGTGCCGTGACCGGGGCAAAGCATGCCAGGGAGTCGCCGGCGTCGGGGAATGTAGGGGCGTCCATCGATGGGAACAGGTGTTCCACGATCCGCTTTAGGCTCTCCGGCGCGAGCGGCGCAAGTTTGCCGGGGCAGTTTATACGCTTGACGATATGGTGTAGCTGTAGCCTAGTGAATGATTTAACCAGAGTCTATGGTATCTCCGAGTGCCTCAGTCGGCGATCTCTCGCTTTGGTCTGCATCTACCTCAACAGGCATCGACCGTAAATTCTCGTGGGCATACTTATACGTTCTTTTACTCATCAAAGATTTCAACATATATCGGTCACCATCAAGCTTTTCCGTTATTACAAATGGACCCTTAAACTTTGGGTCTAGCTTTGTTTGGTGCCGTTCTTCGCTCTTGAGCAAGACACTATTTTGGCTTTATTTTCATCAAATCTACGCTTATCATATTCAGCATTTCTTGTTATGTTTTCCAAGGCCGTGTCCCTAGCACATTCTACATCAACCTTTTTTTCTGCTATTAATGGCATCATGCCCATTGGTCTAGCTTCTTTGCCAATCAATAGTTCCAAAGGACTAATTTTTTGGAATGAACAGAACTGTTTAAAGTCACTACTGGTAAAACTACGGCCCTGATCAGCTATTAAACGACTTGGTACACCGAACATGGACAGAGCAGATTTTAATGCCTCAATGCAGCTGTTAGTGTCAAGGCTTAATGCGTGTGCAAATTAGCATATTTAGTGAAAGCGTCTATTTGAATTATCACATATTCCTTGATGTCATTTTTACCACTTAATTTGGCACTGATGTCGATGTGCACTGTATGCCAAGGTATGGAGTGCCGTTCTATTTGGGGTTTGCCCGATGTTGACTTCGACAATTTGCATGTAATGCAATTCTCTACAAACTTTCTCACATATTTGAACATATTTTGAAACCAATACTACGTGTATACTCAAACTGAAACTCAAACGATTGTATATGCGCCCACCAGCGATGAACTCTTGGTGACACATCTACCTTATGGCGCGTAGCTTTAAGCGAATTGAAGTCTGTATAAACCACAAATAAGCGGCCATGTACATACCGGCGGCAATGTTTTACTGCATTGTATACAGCGAGTGTTTCTAACTCATAAGAGTGGTACCTTGACTCTACACCTGTAGTGCTGTTACTATAATACTCTATGACTCTCGGCTTACGATCAATTTTGTGCATCAATATGGCACCATAGCCATCTGCGCTAGCATCAGTGTGCAGTTCAACCGGGTACTTGAAGTCAAAAATGATCAAAACATAGTCGCTGACTAAAGTTGATATTATCTCTTGACGCCCCTGCTCATGTCTGTCATGCCATTTAAATTAGCTATTTTTTAATGTAAGTAAGTATAATGGCTTCATTAGCTCGGAAAATCGTGGGACAAATTGTCGGAAATATGACGATAAGCCAATGAACTGTCTCAGTTGTGTAACTGTTTGTGGCGGCGACACTGTAGCCAATGCTTGTATTTTGTGTGCTCATGTTAAACAAAAATCCCGCAGTCGATAACTTCTGCAGCCGTCTTTTATTCTAACAAAAGCCTCCTCCTTTGTGCCAGCTACGATCAGAACATCATCTATATAGACTACGGCATATGAGTAAGCCACCTCACCTAAAGCTTTCATTATGGCTCGCTGAAACACAGATGAGGCGTTCTTTTAGCCAAAGGGCATGGCTACGAACTCATACTGTCCTTCTGTTGTGACGAAGGCTGTGCGTTCTATCGATTGTGGCTTTATTGGTATCTGATAGAAACCGCTCGCCATATCGAGGCGTGTAAAATACTTGCTTCCACACAATCTATCAATTTGGTCTGATATCAAGGGCAAAGGATACTTATCGGAGATCGTATTTGAGTTTAGTTCGCGGTAATCAATACACAAATGATCACTGCCATCCTTTTTCTTTACCAACAATATTGGGCTCGCAAACGGGGAGCAACTTAGGCGTAAACCATTTGTAGCTAAAAGTTCCTGAATTTTACTTTTCACTAACAACTTCTCTTCATTACTCAACCTATATGGACGTCTCATTACGGTTTTATTGGCATCAATCAGACGGATCTCTGATTCACCTGTGGTAACACGGCTACTTGGTATACCATTTATAATCTTTGGAGCATGGGGTTTCAATATTTCTGCAAGTTCAGCTGACTAAGTTTATCATCTCTATTTAAGGAATCCATATAATTCATATATGCTAGTCAGTGTGTTAACGGTATTAATTTTATATAAAACAAACTCGCTGGCTTATTGTGACACCAAAACCTTGACCCAGAATTTCACGGCCACTCAACACATCATACTTCAAATATTTGTCCATGACTACATGGAAAAGGATTTCTAAGGAAAAATTACAAATATTTACGGTAGCTAAAATTTGCATTGTATTTGTCGCGGAGCCTTCACCTATTCCACTTATAAGTACAGTATTATCAATTCTCTTTCCCATGAACTTATCTGCTAATTTCTCTTTAAATAGGGAACACTCAGCCCCCGAGTCGAAGAAGTATGGAACGGGCTCACCCAATTGATAAAAATTCCCTCTTGGATTGGCAACGGCGCAAATATCCACTCGTCTCTCAGCCTTGGTTTACGATGTTGTGCATCTTGTTGCAATATAGCCCATCTGTCCACACTTGTAACACTTTATGGTTGACATGTCCCTCTTTGGAGTAGAGTTGCTGTGTGCAGAGTTGCTGTGTGTATAGTTGCTTTTCGCCATCTTTCCTTCTTCAACCATTCTGATTCGGCACTCTGCGATTTTGTGGCCAGGTTTGCCACAATGGTGACACTTCATGCGCGATGATAATTTCTGCCTCTTACATTCTTGAAAACTAGCATCATCTGGCGACTTTTGGTCATTGCGCTTACCAAAAGCAAAGGCACGCAGTTGTTGTTCCAATTCTCTTCGTGTCTGGATGTTTGCTGTGAATATCATGCGCTGCAATCGGGGGTCTATTTTAGCAACGTGTGCCAGCACGACCGATACTGCAATTTCTTCATTGTTCATCTCTTTCCACCTCGATAGTAATGCCGTTACTTGTCTGCTGGCATACACAGACAAATACTCATTCGCCCTCGGGCCACTGTGGAACATGTTTAACAAGATGGCTGCCGGCGTCTCTGCACTGTCATATCTTTGAGTAAATAACTCTCTGAATTCTGGCCACTTTATTCCACCGTAGCAAATCTGGGATAACCATTGGGAGCTCCTTATGTCGACAGTTTTGCGCCATGCAGCTGCGTCCGCATTTGCCGTGACTGGGTTAAACTTCGGAAGCGTCACTTTGTTGGGTTACGCCTTTATTTTGGAGTCCTGCATGGATTTGAATAACTCCATAAAAGTTTTGTTTTGGGATTCAAATAATGCACGACACTGTTCGTTCGAGAGATCTTGGGGGTAGGCCGATCCCACTTCTGATGGCGGAACTTGGGTACGGTTTTCTTCCACTTCTTCTGTGTCCATCTTGAGTAGCACAGCAAGTCGCCTGCGTGTTCTTCTTTCAATCGTTCGCACCAAAATAACTTGCGCCACTTGTCAAGTATTTCATCATACTACTTTTGTTTCCACAAAACTCTACAAAGCTACAACCACAGGCGCCATGCTCATTTGAGTATATCTTCAAACGATGCTCTCTCAATAACGGATCGCTCTCTTTGATAGATGTGCCTAGTTCATTCTTTTTAATAAATAATAAAACTTTAGAATAACTTAATCTCCGACATATAATTGTTTTTACAATAATATAATATATTTTTGCCATAATCGTTTAGACCTTATCTAGGTCGTTTGCATGGCTTTAGGCTCTTTTTGTGATACATTTATTGTGCTTGATATAAGCTTTATAAATAATGTATGCACACATAATTGCAACGATTATCGATAATAATATATTTGTAAGATTCGAATATTTGCAGTGGAGTCCACTGCTTTAGCATCTAACATGGTTTTGATTTTTGGTTGGTATTTATTTTTACTTATTAAAAATACACCTATATGAATGGTTTTTCGCTACTTTCATTACTTATTGATGTCAATACATTATACATATAGCATTTTATATGTATATATCTATTTCAAAAAGAATATATTGACATTAATTGAAATTAATTGGTTTTTGGATTGAACTTCATTAAATTGAATTAAATTTGATTACAAAACGTATCGATAACGTATTATTAATTTAAGTTAATTAGTTTTTGAATTAAATTTCGAATTGAATTGAATTAAATTCTATAACAAAGTCCTGCCTATTATTTTGTACGGCTTTACGGGCCATTGGGTAGAAAAAGTTCCGCTCAATGTTACAAAATTTTGTTTAAAATGAATATGCAGCGCAGTGCAGCGATTTTGGGTGTGCCACGCATGGCAACAAAAAAAATTTTGTTTCGCTGTGCGCTCTTGGAAGCGCGGGCGGTGCCGGTGCTGGCTGCACAGGCTGCTGTCCTCCTGTGTCAGCTGGATGTTGCTGACACACCCTCGAAGGCACAGGTGGCGGGGTGCCTCCCGCGCTCGTTTTTGGCTGCTGCTGTCCTGGGCTTATGGGCCCAGGCGGCGCTGGTGCTGGTCTTCGCACAGACTATTTATTTTCTGCTGCACATACGGATGTTCTCGGCCAGTGATGCCGGGATGAGGATGTCCTGAGTGGGTCTCAGTTGGATGGTCGAGGTGGAGCCTGCAATCTTCGGGTCCGAAGTCCGATGCTCAGGCGGAGACTTTCTCCACAACGAGGGTCTCGTTCTTTTGCTCAGCCACATCAGCCATTTTGATTTACTGCTGGTTTTACTTCCAGAGAATGAAGAACGAAGACACGTTAAATTATGAGGTCTGTAGTTTGCAAATCACGTAGTTATAAACGAATTGGAAGATTTTATAGACTTGTGCTGACTGGCGCCGTGACGCTTATATGCAAAGGGTCGCTGAGGTAGGGAGGAGGTATTATGTTCACGTAGTGACAGAGTGGTCGCGCATGTAAGGAATGCGGACTCAGCACTTAGGTGGCCCATTGCATGGGTCTTTGACACTTATAAAATAAGTGCATTAATATATTTGTATTTATGCATAACACTGAGTACAGATGCATTCGCTTAGTGAAAATGCCACACATCTCAAACAATTTCCTATATGCCTAACAACTTTTTCGTTCATATTCGAAAACCAAAAAGTCCTCACAATAGCATCTATAACCTTATCTCTCCCTAAGTGACCGAATTGCGATATTTATATAAAATTTTCTCTTCCATTTCTTCTATTCGTCCTTTACACAGCGGATATTCCCACGAGGCCCGACTTACCACATCCACCTTCGCTGACGACACTGCGATCCTTAGCCGCTCCAGATGCCCAGTCCGTGCAACAACCCAACTCGCCAACCACCTCGTGGTAGTCGAAAAGTGCCTATCTGACTGCCGTATTAAAATAAAGGAACAAAAGTGTAAACACATAACGGTTACTCTTAACAGACAAACTTGCTATCAGCTCTGCCAGAATAGAATGAAGATCTCCTAAGTTAATGAAGTAACGTATCTCGGCATCCACCTCGACAGACGTCTAACATGGCGTAGACATATCGAATGCAAGAAACTACACCTTAAACTGAAAGCCAGCAGCCTCCACTGGATTATAACCTTTATAATATAATCGCCCTTGTGTCTGGACTGCAAGGTCCTGCTCTACAACTCCACTCTTAAGCCAATCTGGAGCCAGCTTTGGGGGAACGCGAGCCGAACCAACATAGACATCATACAGGGCGCCCAATCAAAGATCCTGCGAACTATCACTGGGGCACCATGGTATATTCGTAACCAAAACATCCACAGGGTCCTCGGAATTCTCGCAGTAAAAAATGAAATAGACAAGCAAAAAGCGTCCTTAAATGAAAAATTCTCTGCCCACCCAAATCCTCTAGGAAGGTTCTTGACTCGCGTCTCCAGCCGAACCCACTTGCAACGTACAGACCTTCCAACCTAGCCATAATTTGTCAGGGCCACTGTTTCAGTCTACATGACTTCTAGTTAGGTTATAGTATAAGATTTGATATATTTATTGTGTGACAAAGTCACAACCCTAATTAGACTATAAGTAAATAGAGATGTATGTATAATATAAGTCAAAATAAGTAACTCACTCAGCTCCGCACATGCACTCATTCAGCCCCGCACATGCACTCACTCAGCCCCGCGCATCCACTCACCCACGTGCGTGGGTATGAGTGCTTGTGGGTTTTTTTTTTTTGTATTCGTGTTTATTTTTCACTAGTAACTAAGACTTTATGCTACATACATTAACATAAATAACATTAAGGGAAGACGGTAGACTATAGACTAAGAACTAAGGGCTTCGCGCTGTGCGGTACCGCCGCCTGTCACTGCTTCGCGTGCGCGGGGACCCCTAATCTGCCTGCTCCTTCCGCCTTCTCTCCAGTGCCCTGAGAGTCTTCAAGACGTGCGCGCCAAAAGTGGCTGCCGCATCCCACAGTCTCTGTTCCCTCAGCATCACCGGCAACAAAGAATCAGTGCTGATAGTGCATCCTGCCACTGCTTCAAGCTCCTGCCTCTCGAAGCCGAACCTGCGGCTCTCAAAGAGGACGTGTTGCGCGCCCCCCACTATGCCCGAGCCACACTCCGGGCACCAGTCCTCCGTCTCGTGTCCGAAGCGTTTTAGGTAGCTGCGGAAGCAGCCGTGCCCGCTAAGCGCCTGTAGCGCTAGGTAAAAATCTACCTGCCCGTGTGGCCTCTGCACCCATTGCTCCAGGTCTGGGATGAGGGTGTGTGTCCATCGGCCCTTTGAAGAGGAGTCCCATCTGGACTGCCAACTCTCCATGCTTCTCTTTCTAGCGTCAGCCTTAAGCTCAGCTCTGGGCCGCAGCGCTGCCGCCCTGTCCTGTGTGGCAGAGAATTTCTTGCTCCTTTTCCTTACCAGCTCGTTGAGCGGAACTAGCCCGGCGATGACCAGCGCCGCATCTGCAGATGTGGTTCGAAACGCGAATGCTAGTCTGATGGCGCACAGCCTATACGTCGCCTCCACCCCCAGCATATAGCTCTTAACCTTGGCGGCTTTCGCCCACGCCGGCGCCGCGTATATGATCTGCGAGGTCACTACCGACGTTAGCAGCCTCCTTGTTCCTTGCTTCGGCCCCCTCGTATTCATCAGCATTCTGGATAGCGGGACTGACCGCTGGCCTTTTTGTGGACGTACTCCAGGTGCTCCCAATATGACAGACGTGTGTCAATGAGGACGCCCAGGTACTTTATCGCCCGCTGAGATTGGATCCTGGTCCCTCCGACCAGCACGCTTGCTGACTCCACAACCTTCCGGCTCGAGATTAGGACGGCCTCCGTTTTGTGGGCCTCCAATTCTAGCCCAGCGACCGCTAGCCACGCCTCCACGGCTTGGATAGCCGCGTTGGCGCGACCCTCCACTGTCGCAAGCTCCTTGGCTGCCACCACAATGGCGACGTCGTCGGCAAAGCCTACCAAGCTAGTGCTGGCTGGCATTGGCAGTCTTAGTACCCCGTCGTACATGGCGTTCCAGAGCAGAGGTCCCAAAACGGAGCACTGCGGGACTCCGGCTGAGACTTTGTATGCTCTGGAACCCATGCTCGGGTCAAACGTGAGAAAGCGGTCATCGAAGTAGCTCTGCGCTATCCTGAGCAGGTATCCCGGTATATTGAAGCTCCTAAGGGACTCCAGCGTACGGCCCCAGTCTGCCGAGTTAAAGGCGTTCCTGATGTCCAGAGTGACCACCAGACAATAGGACTTGGTTCCACCTTTCCACCTGGCCCCTGCTATGGCTTCTTCTGCCAGCTTGGCGACCTTCGAGATGGCGTCCAGCGTTGACTTCCCCTTCCGGAATCCATATTGCTCCGGAGAGACGCCACCAGCCGCTTCTATGGCTCCGCTCAGCCTGGTAGAGATCACACGCTCAAAGAACTTCCCAATTGTGTCTAGTAGGCATATTGGTCGGTATGAGGATGCCTCTCCTGGTGGCTTCCCAGGCTTTGGGAGTAGTAGCAGCCGCTGCCTTTTTCATCTATCGGGGAACGTCCCTTCCAGGAGGCACTTATTATATAAGCCGGCTACTTCTGGCGCCATCAGCGCCAGGGTCAGCTTTGTGGCTCTGTTTGGGATAGCGTCTGGTCCCGGTGCCTTCTTGGGTTTTAGCTTTCGGCCGCCCTGGAGAACCTCAGCTTCCGTGAACCGCTGTATGTCGCCTATCTCCGTACTGGCGAAGTTGGCGACCTGCCGACCGATCGGGAACAGGGCACTAACTATCCCCTGCAGGGTTGCCGGGTCAGAAGGGGCCTTGCCACCCGCATTTAGTCTATTGACTACCAATTTGTAGGCACCTCCCCATGGGTCGTCGTCGGCGGCATTGCACAGCTTGAGGAAGCTTTCCCGCGTGCTATTCCTTATAGCGGTCGCTACAATCTGAGAGGCCCAGAGTGCCTTTGGCCCGCTGCAGCAGCCTTCTGTTGCGGAGGCAAGTGCGGCGTAGGTCCGCGATCTCCTCACTCCACCAGTACATCGGAGAGTGGTGCTGTCGGAACGTCCTCCTCGGTAGCATGCTCTGGTTGCACGCGTCTTCCATCGTTGCAGCCAGCTTATTGGCCATTACGTTAGCCCCGTCTGCTTCGTTCGCCGTGAAACCATCCAGGGCGTGTGCAAACGCTTGCGGCCTGAAGGTGTCCTGCCTGAACGCCTTCCTGGGCAAGGGCACGGTGCATCTCGGTCGGCCAGCTGGGTCTATCGTGCATTCGATGGCCTCGTGGTCGCCGGCGGTGTAGGCGTCGCTAATCCTCCAACGTGCATGGCGGGCCAGCGCGCTGCTGGCGAAAGTGAGGTCGATGATCGAACTCGCCCCCGCTCTGCTAAATGTCTGCCGGGAGCCTTCATTCAGAAGGTCAACATCGAGAGAGGCAAAGGCCTCCAACAAGGCTCGGCCTCTGGCATTGGTCCGGGGGGACCCCCATTCCACGGCTCAGGCGTTGAAGTCACCACCGACCAAATATATTAAAGGAACTAACCAATTACCAAATCCTCCAATAATAATAGGCATTACTATAAAAAAAATTATAATAAAAGCATGAGCTGTTACAATAACATTATAAATTTGATCATCTCCAATTAAAGCTCCAGGGTGTCCTAATTCAGCTCGAATTAAAATTCTTAAAGATGTTCCAACTATTCCTGCTCAAGCTCAAAAAATAAAATATAAAGTTCCAATATCTTTATGATTTGTTGAAAATAATCATTATCGCGACTATTTAGATTACATAAGTGGCTGAAGATTAGGCGATAGATTGTAAATCTTTTTATAAGAATTATTCTTCTTAATCAATTAATTGGTCTTATAGTCATAGTTGTTATGATATCAAACTGCAATTTTGAAGGAGTAAAATTTACTAAGGCTTAAAGGAATATCCTATATTTACAGCTTTGAAGGCTATTAGTTTTATTAACTTAAAGCCTTATAATATAAAAAAAATAAAGAAATTAAAAATAATCCAAAAATTGAAAAAAAAGTTATTATTAAATATAAGTTAGTATTTGTACTATTTATATTTATCTTCATGATTCAATTATTTTCATAATAATTTAATATAAATGCTGAATAACAAATTCGTAAATAAAAAAATAAAGTAATTAAAGTTGATATTATTATTACTGTTAATAAAAAATATTGATTACATAAAGTTAATTGTTGAATTACTAATCATTTTGGTAAAAATCCTAAAAATGGCGGTAATCCTCCTAAAGATAAAAAATTTATAAATATAGAAAATTTTAAAATTTTTCTATTAACAAATCAAGAAAATAATTGATTTAAATGAAATAATTTAAAAATATTAAATATAAATGTTAAAATAAATGAAAGAAAAGAATAAAATAGAAAATAAATTAGTCAAATTGATTCACTAATTATAATAGATCTTAATATTCATCCTAAATGATTAATTGAAGAAAATGCTATTAATTTTCGCAGAGAAGTTTGGTTTAATCCACCAATTGCTCCAATAACTGCTGATAAAATTACTCTAATTAATAGTAAATTTTTAATATTTAAATATGAAATTAATATTAATGGGGCAATTTTTTGTCAGGTTATTAAAATTAATACATTTATTCAAGTTAATCCTTCCATTATATTAGGAAATCAAAAATGAAATGGAGCAGCTCCTATTTTTAATAAAAGTGCTGATATAATAATTATAGATGTAAAATTCTCATTAATTTCAGTATTTATATTATTTTTTAATATTAATAAAATTGATGAAAACAATAAAACAGTTGATGCTAATGCTTGGGTTAAAAAATATTTTAAAGAAGCTTCTGTAGATATAGAATTGTTATTGTCTCTAAGTAGGGGGATAAAAGATAACAAATTAATTTCTAAACCTATTCAAGCTCCTAACCAAGAATTAGAAGAAACTGTAATTAATGTTCCAATAATTATAATTGTGATAAATAAAATTTTTGATGAATTATTAAAAATTAAAAAGAAAAGGACTATAACCTTTATAAATGGGGTATGAACCCAGTAGCTTAATTAGCTTATCTTTTTAATTTCATATGTTATATATATATATATATAAAAAATATATTTTGGTGTATGATGCACAAAAGTTTTTGATACTTTTAGAAATAGTTTAATTCTATTAAATATAAAATCTTTATGTTTATAAATATATAAATCAGTCAATGAATGCATAAAACTGCATAATTTACCCTATCAAGGTAACCCTTTTCATCAGGCAATTCATTAATAATAAAGTTTTCATGTTTTTTTTTTTTTTTTTTTTTTTTTTTATTATTAATTGTTATTTTTTTAACGAATTACAGATTTTTTTAAAAGATTTGTTTTTATTAGGTAATGTATTTTAGGACAAAATTAAAAATAATTTAATATTTAATTAGATAATTTTATTTTTCTATATATATATATATATATATAATAAATTATCAACTATATATAAATATATAAGTATATAATAATTTAATAAATATTTATATTATTTATATAAATCCAAGAATATTAGATAAATATTTGAATATATGTAGATTTTTTTTTACAAATTATATCAACATTTTTGGATTGCGAAATTTTTTATTTAAATTGTTAGCTATATAATAATATATTAAATATTTATATATATATAGATATCTATTAATCTTGTATTAGTATACTAAACATTTTTTTAAAATTATTAAAAAAAAAACGCTGCAGAGCTTTTTTAATAATAAACGTTTCCATGTAAATATTTAATTAATTTTTATTGTGCTAACACAAAAATTTTTTTAATTATTTTAAATTTTTATTAATTAATTTATTTATAATTATTTTTTGTGAGGGGCCGCTGGCCCCCTCCGCTCGCACAATTTCCTTTCTATCTTCCCCCCCCCCCCCCTCCCTACACTTACCTCCCCCCCCCCCCGGGCCTCTCCCCCCCCAACTTTCCGCGCCCCCGCCCCCTTCCGGTTTAACAAAGGGGGGAGCGCGGCTTTAGTTTTAAGCATTGAAATCAGTTCTATGTATGCTACCAAATAAAGCTGATGCTCTTGAATTTACCCACGACGCCCCCGCTTCTTATTCCGCTTCGCCCCAACCTGGGTGGGTTTTGTTCCAGGTTCTCTTGCGCCAGAGGAAATTTTCCAGCAGCCTGCCACTATCTTCGGAGGACAACAGGCCCCCTACAATCATTTGGTCCTTCGAGCCGGATTAGGATATTCTTCCCTTCTGCCAGCAGTTCCCGGCCATTTGTTCCGCCAGGATAAGTACGAGTCTTCTTTTTTTTTCCCTCCCGGTCTAAGAAAAGCCCCCAAAATTTACTTTCGCGGCCCCCCCGCTTAAGACTATTTTCCGTGTCATTTCCATATCCGTGAATTTTCCGACGCCACGGCAGTTGAGAAATTAACTTCTTCTCAACGATCGACATTTTTTCCAATTCGTCTCCGCTTTGCTTCTGTTCGCGCCGCCATATTCCTCGCCGTTCTCTTTCCGTACATTAAAGTACATACATACATATTCTAATCTGTCGGCGCGACAACTTTAACTCCGCAAATTCGTAAAGTAAAAAGTGAAATTGTGTGGGGAGAAAAAAGGCATAATTAATATCGGTCAACTGGTGTGCACTGAGTTCGGGAATTTCCGTGTTCGCCGGACAGTCCGCCGTGGTTGCGATATTATTATTTTTTTTTCTCTTCATTCTGGTGCGTGCCAGTTTTTTGTCGCCACACAATTTTTCTGTCCTTTTACACATTCAATACATTCAAATACAGTCCACTTCTCGACGCTTCACTGTGCCCTTCAATATACATACACACATATATACATACATGCATGCCCATATATTCCACACATACGTATATTATCTGCCCTATTCCAGGAACTAAACTCCGCTACGAAATTAATAAATACAAATTAAAATCGAGACAAAACCAACAAATATTAAAAAACACAACATTATTTTAAAATCCACACGGGCGGGACCGCGATTAATTGTTAAAAGTTTTTGATTTTCTGCAGCGGCCGCAGTGTTGTTGTTGCTGTTTTTTTTCTCCCTCTCTTGCGTCCCTCACGCATGCACTGCCTGGCCGACAGCCAAGGTTTCAATTCCACCGTTCCAGCTTCACAATTAGTACATTGGAAAATAAAATAATTTTGTTCTTGGTTAATAATAAATTATTAACTGTGTTAATTCTGATTTCGGTACAAAATCTACATTTAGTGGGCCTCTCTGTTTTCTGAGTCGACTAGAACTTAGGCAATCTCGACGTCCTATAATATATAGAAGTTACTGGGTTTTGCGTCCCTCACGCATGCACTGCCTTGCCGACAGCCAAGGTTTCAATTCCACCGTTCCAGCTTCACAATTAGTAGGGTAAAGGTGGCAGCAGTGGACAGGGGGGGGTTGTGGACACCCCGGTGTAACTTTTGACACAGGACAGATATATGGATCTGTCAAATGTCATGTGTGTGCTATTGAAGCTCGATTGTTTTGTGCCTTATACCAAACGGAACGGACGCGTCTGCTTTGTGTGGCGGAAAAATGAATTTTTTCACCGTGAAAAAAATCACAAAAGTTTTATTGCACGTTTTTAAAAGTGTCACCGTGTGAAGTGTGTTAATTAAGAAGGTGAGTGCAATCGATTTTTTGACGTGAAATTTAGTTATGTTAAAGATTCCAGTCCGAGTTTGGACAAAATTTTCACAATAAAAATTTTTTTCATATAATTTTAAATCGACTGCTTGAGGCAATTGTGAACACTTAAATGTAGGGGGTTGTGGACACCCAATTTTTTGTTTGACAAATCTTAAAATATTGTCGTTGATGTTAACATGAGTTATTTTAGTAGTAATAACATTAAAAATATTAAATTATAGTGACTGCTATATAAGTTAATATATCTTAATAGTGTTTGTTTATGTAGAGTGGTGGCGATGATCCTTCGTTTCAGGCCTTGGAAATACGTCACCTCGCTGGATTAATCAGCAAAACGCTTGATATTGCGTTGACGCCGAAGACAATCAAGGCTGGTTTTCGGGCAACAGGAATCGCACCATACGATCCAGACATTTTCAGTGATGCTGATTATGTTCAAGCTGTAGAGAAAAATGAGGTTGGAGTTTCCATGGCAAATAAATTGTTCGAGGAAGAGCATGACTGCATCGTGGTACCGCTTGATCCGGCTGTTGGCCACGTCGAAGAAGTTTGCACGACATCAGGGCCGTCTGTATCTTCAATTTCTCGTTCAACATCTCTGAGCAGTCTGTCAATTTTGGATGACGTTGGTCCGTTGCATGGTGTTACTCCGAAGAAGCGATCCAATCGAGGTCGCAAGCCTATGCGCAGTTCTGTTTTAACTTCACCGGAAGTTTTAACAGCTTTGAAGCAGAAGGCTGACGAGCGAGTAGCCAATTCAGCGGCTAAGGCGGCCTAAGGATTTGGCAAGACTCAAAAGCTTGCCCAGGAATTGTCAACGGCAACGGCAGCCGAAAGACCACCTAAGCGCGGCCCCACATCAACGCCAGCCAAAACACCGGCTAAACGTGCTAAAATATCTCAGCCTTCCAAGTCGTCCAAGTCCAAGTCGTCGGACGAGGAAGATGAAGACTTTTGCATAATTTGCATTAAAATGTTGCCAAAAAAATTGACCGCCTCCAACTCCGTTCACTGCAATGTATGTGATCGGCCAGTGCATTTGAAGTGCCAGCTATTTCACATGCGAGAATTGTGATTCCGATTGGGAATGATGTCATGCGTTGTATTTTTTTTTTGCTTAACACATGAATAAACTTTCATTTTTTCTTCATTTGATTGTGTTTAACTTGATACTTTTATAATTTTAGCACATTCTATAAAGGTGTCCACAACCCCCCCCCAAAATCTGAAATTGGCAAAAATGACTATTTTACAAAAACTTTAAAATTTTTCTTTCAGTGATAGATATCACTGTAATTATTCAAAAACTAGTTAGCTAAGGTCTCTACCTTTCCATTGATATGCACATGTCCGCATAATATGCTCCAGTTAAAAAGATATCAGCGAAAAACAAAACTATGTCCACAACTGCCACCTTTCCCCTACATTGGAAAATAAAATAATTTTGTTCCTGGTTAATAATAAATTATTAACTGTGTTAATTCTGATTTCGGTACAAAATCTACATTTAGTGGGCCTCTTTGTTTTCTGAGTCGACTAGAGCTTAAGCAATCTCGACGTCCGAGCCTCGCTATACCTATAATATATAGAAGTTACTGGGTTTTTTTCCAAATTCATTTCCGAGTCCAATCCGCATAAAGCACCTTCCGCTGCCTACTACTTTCAACAAGCTTCTGTGACCGCATTTCATTTCGGTTTATTTCCTTTTCGTCCATTATCGGCAACCCAGATCACGCCAAGAGCATTTGTGGGACCGCCTTTTCGCTCCGTACGAGATACCCTTTGCTCACTTCAGGCGACAAGCGCGTCATCAGAACTTTGTTCTGAGAATGCCCACGGGAGGCGACAAAAAGCCGCGTCCGATCCCTTCGATCCGCTTGGACAGGTCCCAATCCGCATCTCCGCAACCGTCTCTCTTAAAGCCAAAGGCTTCCACTACCATTAAAAGAGCAAAAAGCGACGAATACGTCAAGAAGCCAAGTACGATCCCGTCGATCCGCTTGGACAGGTCCCAATCCGCATCTCCGCAGCCGTCTCATTTACGGCCAAAGGCTTCCGCTGCCATTCAAAGAGCAGAAAGCAACGAATCCGTCAATACCACCCCCGGTCCGTCAACAAGGGTTACCCGGTCGGTCGCAAAAATGACGCAAAGTGCGGTAGATGTCGCCCTAAAAAAGTTTATTGCCGCGACGGACGGAGTGAGTCAATTCGAAGCTGACATCCACACTCCGGGCGCCCCTGAAACTGACGGTTGTTCCCCTTACATATGCCGAGTCCATCTGGACGAAATCCGGAACTTGTGGGAAGACGTGAAGAAGGAGTATAAGAGCTGCAAGGACCTTCTCTCCGTGTCCGCTGAGGATCCGACCACCTCAACAGTGCTGAGATCTAAATACAGCTACTGCTATTCCGTCTTTTCGAGGTGTGTTGCCCATCTTCAGGAAGTCATAGACAAGGCCACCTTCCAGTCCGCTCAGGCGTCCGTCAGTGTTCACACACCTTCGACTACAGGGTGTCGTCTACCGCCAGTAGACACCGAAGTTTTCACCGGTGATTATCTTCGATGGCCCACATTCCGAGACCTTTTCACGGCGATATATATTCAAAATCCGTGTCTCACACCGGTGGAAAGGTTGTTTCACCTGCATTCCAAAACGAGTGGCGATGCACACGAAATTGTTGTGAAGGCACCAGTGACGAATGAAGGGTTTAGTTCCGCGTGGCAAGGCCTTATTGATCGGTATGAAAATAAGCGCTTGTTGGTTAACAGCCAATTAAAGATTTTGCACAACCTCCAAGCTGTCCACCAAGAATCCAGGACCGCCTTACGAGAGCTACAAGGCACAATTCAAAGCTGTCTGACAGCCTTAAAAACATTCTCCGTTCCAGTCGAGGATTGCAACCTGGTGTTTATGGTGTCCGCAAAGCTTCCCAAAACTACACTCCTCTTGTGGGAGCAATCCCTCGACGACACGCGCGAACTTCCAACTTGGAATGAGATGGACAAGTTCCTGACCCAGCGCCATCGTGCTTTAGAGGCCGCGGACTATGTCCGGCCTAGCGTTTCGGGGCAATTTCCGCCGAGATCGGTAACTGCGAGTGCCCCACCGCGCAGGCTCAACTCGTACGAGACCAGGGTGGCTTCAGCCCCCAAGGGGTGTGATCTTTGTTCCAGGGAAAACCACCCTATTCGCTTATGTCCACGGTTCCTCGAAATGGATGTGAATGGGCGCTCCGACTACATAAGGAGAAGGCAGCTCTGCCTGAACTGTTTCGCCCGAGGGCACCAGCAACGGGATTGCACCTGTGCCCACAGCTGCTTCACATGCCACAGCCGGCATCACACCCTCCTGCACCGCGGCAATCCATTTGCAACCGCTCCAAGTTCGGCTGCGACCGCCAGGGACTCGGCCCGCACCTACTTCAGAAGGCACGGGCGCCTCAGAGGATCCCTCAGATGTGCAAGTATACTTCGCGTCCGGTTCAAGAGCCGTTCTACTGGGCACTGCCCTCATAAACGTGTGCCATCTGGGGTGCAACTTTCAAGCGCGAGCCCTGATTGACTCTGGGTCTGAAGCGACCTTCATTACAGAACGGCTCTTCAACCTAGTCAAACTGCCTTTCAAAACGATCCAGGCCCAAGTGTCCGGCCTTAACCAAACCGTTGCCGCTCAGTCCACTAAATTGTGCAACCTTTCAATTCGCTCGCTTTCAAGACCTGGGCCACACGTAGAGACCGCAGCTTATGTTCTTCCGCAGCTGGCCGGGAATTTGCCCTCGTATCCAATCCCACGAGAACTTCTTAAGGATCTTCCTGACATCCCCCTTGCGGACCCCAAGTTCTTTGAGAGCTCCCAAATCGATGTCTTGATCGGGGCAGACATTCTTCCGGCTATCCTCCTTGGCAACTCCAAACTTAACATTTGCGGTTCGCTTCTCGGCCAGGAAACCATTTTCGGATGGGTGTTGACGGGCCCAGTCCAATCGGCAGGCACCCGCAGTGTGTCTGCCTTCTCGACGCGAGTTACCTGCGGCCTCGAGGACTCGTTGGAGCAGCTCCTCACCAAGTTCTGGGAGGTAGAGGAAGTGCCCACACAGATCGTCCCCGAGTCTGATTCGTGTTGCGAACAGAATTTCTTACAATCAACCAGAAGGGACCAACGTGGCAAGTATGTTGTGACGCTCCCCTTGCGCGACCCCGAGCACAAGGGTTCGGAGCTAGCATCGTCACGATCCTTCGCTCTGGCTCAGTTCCTACGGAATGAGCAGCGCCTAAAAGGGATCCTGTCCTCAAAGCCCGGTATGACAACGTGATCCAAGAATACCTGGACTTAGGTCACATGGCCGAGGTTCCTACGACGAGCAGTTCCGCTACGTACTATCTTCCACATCATGCTGTTCTCAAGCCCGAGAGCACTACCACGAAAGTGCGGGTCGTTTTCAATGCCTCCAGCCCTTCCGCGAACGGGAAAAGTCTGAATGACATTCTTTACGCCGGCTCAGTCTTACAGTCCGACCTGACCATTCAAATCCTGAAGTGGAGATACTTCAGGTATGTCTTCAATGCCGACATCGAGAAGATGTACCGGCAAATTTGGGTAGACCCCAAGCATACTCCTCTCCAGCGCATTCTGTTTCGCAATTCCGATGGGGAAATCCGCGACTATGAGTTGAAGACGGTAACCTTCGGGGTCAATTGTGCTCCGTTCCTGGCGTTACGGGTCCTGCAACAGCTCGCTGAAGACGTAGAGTCGAGGTATCCGCTAGCGAGTCAGATTATCCGACATTTCATGTACGTCGATGACGTACTCGCTGGGGCAGACTCAAAGACGGAAGCGCAAGCGGCTAACCGAGAGCTCGACGGGGCCCTGGGGTCAGCAGGGTTCCCACTTAGGAAGTGGACGTCGAATAGCAAGGCGATTTTGGCAGACATTCAGACTGACCATCTCCTTCGGGCTGATTTTCTGGAAATCGACGCAGAAAGCACGGCCAAAACTTCTCGTTCCTCCAGAATTGACTTTGGGATCGTCGTTCTCAAAGCGTCAAGTCCTTTCCCAAATTGCCAAGTTGTTCGATCCGGCCGGCTGGCTAGCCCCCTTCATAGTCCGAGCAAAGATGTTGATGCAGGACATTTGGCTCCAGGATTTAGGTTGGGACGATGTCCTCCCCCAAGAATTCAGCAAGAGATGGGTTGACTTCCGCGCAAATTACTTGGCGCTCGATCAAATCCGCATTCCCCGCTGGGTCGCTTTCCGACCACATTTGAAGGTAGAACATCATGGGTTCTGTGACGCGTCGCAAAAGGCATATGGAGCCGCCATTTATGTCCGAGTTGATGTCGGGTCCACGATTGCGGTGAACTTGCTAACGGCGAAGACCCGGGTAGCCCCAGTCAAGACGGTGTCGCTCCCGCGTCTCGAGTTGTGCGGAGCCGTTCTTTTGTCCGAGATGGCCAACGCCATTCTTCCGAAGATGCCCGGGCCTGCGTCCGCCTTCCATTGCTGGACGGATTCAACTATTGTTCTCGCCTGGTTGAACAGGCCGGTGTGTCATTGGACGACATTCGTGGCAAATCGGGTGACGAAGATCACTCAGTTCACGGAGGGGGAGAATTGGGCACATGTCCGCTCCGAGCATAATCCGGCTGATCTCGCTAGCCGGGGGTTGGGCTTAAAGATCTCGCGGACAGTCGGCTGTGGTGGCATGGTCCTGTCTGGCTGCAAGAGCCGCGTTGCGAGTGGCCCGTTCAAGGCAAGGACTTCCCCGAGACGGAACTCGAGAAGCGAGCAGTCAAGGTCCATGTTGCGAAGGCCCCTCCGGAAGATATTCTTGAGCGTTTTTCCACTTTCGACAAGGCGTTGCGAGTCCTTGCTTACGTTCTTCGCTTCATTCAGCGCTCGCGGAAGATCAAGACTGCGGTTGAAGATCACTTGACGGCTACTGAGATTGCGTCGGCCGAACGCCTCCTAATTTTCGTCACGCAACGCAAGCATTTCGTCCATGAAATTGTCTGTTTAAGCCAAAAGCGGCCAGTGCCAGCATCCAGTCCTATTCAAAACTTGAACCCGTTTCTTGATTCTCAAGGGCTCATGAGAGCGTGCGGCAGGGTAACAGCCTCCGAACTTCTCCAATATGACGAACGGCACCCGGTGATCCTTCCGTACAGCTGCCATCTGTCTCGACTCCTTGTCCATTTTACTCACCGCATAACGCTGCACGGCGGTAATCAAGTGATGATCCGTCTTATCCGTGCAAAATTTTGGATTCCGAAGGTGAGGAATTTGGTGAAGTCCGTAATCCACTCGTGCAAGGTATGCGTCATCCACAAAAAAAAGTTGCAAACACAACTCATGGGAGAGTTACCCAAAGAACGAACGTCCTTCTCGCGTCCCTTCACATATACCGGTATGGACTATGCCGGTCCCTTCGACGTCAAGAACTACACAGGAAGAGCCTGTCTTATTACAAAAGGGTATGTGTTGGTATTTGTGTGCTTCTCCACCAAGGCTATCCATTTAGAGCCGACGTCTGACCTTACGACTGAGAAGTTTCTCGCCGCTTTTGCCCGGTTCGTATCCCGAAGAGGTTGCCCTCGTCAAGTGCAGTCGGACAATGGAAAGACCTTTGTGGGTGCGGCGGCCCTACTCTCCCGTGATTTTCTCCAAGCTCTTAAAGGGGCTGTGACAGGCGCCTATAGTCACCAGCAGCTGATTTGGGAATTCATTCCTCCGGGAGCCCCCCACATGGGAGGCTTGTGGGAGGCCGGCGTCAAGAGCTTTAAGACTCTGTTCTACAAGTCAACGGCCACGCGGAAATATACATTCGAAGAGCTGTCCACTCTTCTGGCTAGGATCGAAGCGTGCTTGAATTCACGTCCGCTCGCGCCAATGTCCGAGGACCCCGCAGACCTGTTAGCACTTACGCCTGGACACTTTCTTGTCGGAGGGCCCCTTCTTGCAGTGGTTGAACCCGAGATAAAGGGGGATACAACTTCCATAATAAACCGCTGGCAACACCTGAAAGCTCTCCTTCAGCAATTTCGTCTGCGATGGAAGGAAGAGTACCTCAAGGAACTCCATAAGCGAAACAAGTGGCGCTCTCTAGTAAGAGATCTCTGTGTCGGGGATATGGTGGTTGTCAAGGAAGACAACCTTCCGTCCAACGAGTGGCGCTTAGGCCGAATTGACGCGGTGTTTCCAGGACACGATGGCCACGTCCGTGTGGTCGACATCCGTACTGCGCGGGGACTAATCAAACGGCCCATAGCAAAGGTCGTCCTGCTTCCGATGGAAGCATCCGCCTGCCCTCAATGACCAGTAGTCTGTCCACTCCGATGTTCCTCGTCACTGTGCTGTTTTGTAGTTAGTCCAAGCCGTAGTTTTTATCAATACTGATTCCTGTTTTTCTCCGTCCTATTCCACCAGTCATATCAAGCAAGATGTCGCCACGTCCACGCAGCGCCACCGCACTGGAGAGCAGATGTACTCGAGGTACCAGTTCCTACCGATGCCCAGTCTGCAGTGGGATCCATCCGTTGCGGAAATGCCGCCGATTTCTTCGATTGAGTGCCGAGAAGCGGCTACGGGCTGTCCTTGCCAATCGATACTGCCCCAGCTGTTTGGCCCACGAGCACTCCGAGGGAGCGTGTCGGCGAGGGGACTGCTGCAAAACGTGCGGCCAGGATCACCACACGCTGCTGCATTTGGTCGAACAGCCGGTGGCTCAGCGCCGGCCGCATCAGGAGGCGCGCCGCTCGCGGAGCCACACCCCGCGGAACTCTTCAGACGCTCTTCGACCCTTGTCCGCCGCTCCAAGGCGGCCTTCGGCCGTGCCTCGGTTCGCGTCCGCCGCTCCACTGCGTCCTTCAGCCGCTCGTCGGCACTCGACCGGCCCTTATCGACGTCTTTCCGCTGCTCCCCGCCCCTCGGCCGCCACACCTAGGCAGGTTTCCACCGGCCGTCCGAGTAGTCCGCAGAACGCAGCCGCCGCTCCGTCGCTGTCATCGCTGTTGCAGCAGCACAGTGTCAACCTGTTACCGACTGCTCTGGTGCGGATTAACACCGGGACTCAGGTCTTCGACACGGCGGCACTCATCGACCCGTGCACGCCCACGAGCTGCATCGACGCGTCCCTAGCGACCGCTTTTAGGCTGCCAACGACCAGAGTTGGGGATGAGCAGATCTGTTCGGCCACCGTGAGCTCCAAACATGACGACAGTGTCCGGTTCAATCTGGTGTTCAAGGTCGAGCCCCGCGTGCGCATTCGCACTCCAGTCCGGGAGTTGAGCGAGACGGTGCGGGCCCACTTCCGGGACATTACCCTGGCCGACGAGCGGTTTTATCTGCCCGCGACGATTTCCGTAGTCCTGGGAGCGGACCTGTATCCGCGAGTGATGCAGCCAGGCTTCCTGAAGATCCAGGACGGACTGCCGGTGGCCCAGAGCACCGTTTTCGGATGGGTCGTGTCCGGGGCCTGCCACCAGCCATAGCAAGGACCATGTTGCAACCCGGGTGATTGCAAGGGGGGGCGGAATGTTTATGTGAGGGGCCGCTGTGCCGCCTCTGCTCGCAGAGCTTTCGCTTTTATCTACGTTCGCCCCTCTTATCTACACTTAAGCTTTCGCTCTCCCCGGGCTTGCGCGCTCCCAACTTCGCGGTCGGCCGCCGCCGATCTTCCGAGCTCGCTTTAACGAAGCAGAGCGGGCTGGAGCGCGGCTTTAGTTTTAAGCATTGAAATCAGTTCTATGTATGCTACCAAATAAAGCTGATGCTCTTGAATTTACCCACGACGCCCCCGTTTTTTATTCCGCTTCGCCCTAACCTGGGTGGGTTTTTTCGAGTTCCATTGCGCCAGAGGAAATTTTCCAGCAGCCTGCCACTATCTTCGGAGGACAACAGGCCGCCCTACAATCAATTATAATGTATTTATTTAATTAATTTATTATTATTAATATAAATTTTTAAATTTTGTTTATAATTATATAATTATTTTATATTTTATTTATTTAAATTTACTTTTTTTAATTGTTTATATAAATAATATTATTAATTAAAATTTATTAATTTTTTTTAAATTTAATTATTAAATAAGTTATCGGGGGATAAATTTCCAGGTTTCGTGAATAGTTTTAATTATTATAATTAATATTAATTTATTATAAAATTTACTTTTTTTAATTATTTATATAAATAATATAATTAATTTAAATTTATTAATTTTTTTAAATTGAATTATTAAATAAGTTATCAGGGGATAAACTTCCAGGTTTAGTGATTAATTTTAATTATTATAATTAATATTAATTTATTATAAAATTTACTTTTTTTAATTATTTATATAAATAATATAATTAATTTAAATTTATTAATTTTTTTAAATTGAATTATTAAATAAGTTATCAGGGGATAAACTTCCAGGTTTAGTGTTTAATTTTAATTATTATAATTAATATTAATTTATTATAAAATTAACTTTTTTTAATTATTTATATAAATAATATTATTAATTAAAATTCATTAATTTTTTTTAAATTTAATTATTAAAAAAGTTATCGGGGGATAAATTTCCAGGTTTAGTGATTAATTTTAAATATTATAATTAATATTAATTTATTATAAAATTTACTTTTTTTAAATTATTTATGTAAATAATATTATTAATTTATTAAATAATACAAATTTATAATTAAATTATGTTTTTTTAAAAATAGTATTGTTAATTTAAGTTTATTAAAATAATCTAATTAATTTGGCTATATAATTAAAAATTATATATATATATATAAATAATATTATAATTACTATTAATAATTATTTAATTTATTTGTATAATTTTAATAAAATTATTATTTTAATTTAAATATAATAATAAAGTTTTATTTTGGCTTAAAAATTTGATATTAATTTGATTTATATGTAATTTTTTGTGTGATTTTATATTTATTTTAATAATAAATATAAAAATTTATTCGCAGTAATTAATTTTATTAATTAAAGAAATTTAGAAATAGCAATTTTAAAGAGTATTGACTAAATTGGTGCCAGCAGTCGCGGTTATACCAATAATACTAATAAATTTTTTTAGTAGGGGAAAGGTGGCAGTTGTGGACATAGTTTTGTTTTTCGCTGATATCTTTTTAACTGGAGCATATTATGCGGACATGTGCATATCAATGGAAAACTAGAGACCTTAGCTAACTAGTTTTTGCATAATTACAGTGATATCTACCACTGAAAGAAAAAATTTTAAGTTTTTGTAAAATAGTCATTTTTGCCAATTTCAGATTTTAAGGGGGGTTGTGGACACCTTTATAGAATGTGCTTAAATTAGGAAAGTATCAAGTTAAACGTAATCAAATGAAGAAAAAATTGAAGTTTATTCATTTGTAAAGCAAAAAAAATACTACTCATGACATCATTCCCAATCAGAATCACAATTCGCGCATGTGAAATAGCTGTCACGCATGTCAGCATACTTCAAGTGCACTGGCCGATCACAATCAGTGCAGTGAACGGAGTTTTAGGCGGTCAATTTTTTTGGCAACAAACATCGAAGAAAAGAATATAAACACCATTAAAATATATTTACTTATATAGCTGCACTGATAATTCAATCAACGGCGATATTTTAAGATTTGTCAAACAAAAAATTGGGTGTCCACAATCCACGACATTTAAGTGTCCACAACTTCCTCAAGCAGTCATTTTAAAATCATATGAAAAAATTTTTTATTGTGAAAATTTTGTCCAAACCCGGTGTGGAATCTTAAACATAACTAAATTTCACGTCAAAAAATCTATTGCACTCAACTTTTTAATTGACACACTTCACACGGTGACACTTTTAAAAACGTGCAATAAAACTTTAGTGATTTTTTCACGGTGAAAAAATTCATTTTTCCGGGACACAAAGCAGACGCGTCCGTTCCGTTTGGTATAACGCACAAAACAATCGTGTCCACAACTGCCACCTTTACCCTAATAGTTAAATTAGTTTTATAAAGTAAAATTAAATATATTAAGGGGTTATATACCTTTTTTAGCGGAAAAATTGAGCAAACTTTGGATTTTTTTTTAAATATGTAGCAGTAATTTTATTACAAAAATGTTAATATATATTGATTGTACATCTTTTGAAGAAAAAAGGAAGCTATTGGTCTTGAAAAAATATAAATAAATAACGGAGTTATGGCGATTCTACCAAAACCATTTTTTTTTTTTTTAGAGGGTCGCGGTGACTACGATTGAAGGTCAGGAGGTCAACTAAAATCAAAAAACAGAAAAAATTTCATTAGTATAAAGTTGTATCTTGTTCGTGAACGATTCCTTTTTGGAATATCTCGTTTTTTCTGTAAACAGTAACGATTTTTTTAAAAAAATGCCTTTTTTTGCTCTAAAAATTTTATTCAAAAATTCTGATCTTAAAAACAACAAATTTTTCTTGAAAAGTCGATCGTTCACGAACTGCGCACATTCATTAAGAACAATTTAAAAAAAAAATTAAGCAGATCGATCAAATGGTTCTTGCGGAATCGTAGTCACCGCAAAGGCACTTTTTTATAAAAACGATTTCGAGATAATCGCATTTAAAGTTCGAGGTTGAGTGTGTTTTGTGTGACAACCGCGGCACAAAAAACTGTTTTCCTATGGAACTATTGTTCGGATCTTTATGAAAATTTGGGAAAATGTTCTTTATGAATTGTACTTTAGGATTCAGCAAAAAAAAATTTTCGATTTTTTGAAAAAAAAAAAGGTATATAACAACTTAAGTGAAATTTTATATTTAAAATATTTTTAAAAATAGTGATTGAAACAAAAAATTAGATGGATTAGATACCCTATTATTTAAAATGTAAATTTATATATTAAAGTAGTAATAGTTATGTTCTTAAAACTTAAAAAATTTGGCGGTATTTTAGTCTATCCAGAGGAACCTGTTTTGTAATCGATAATCCACAATGGACCTTAATTAAATTTGTAATCAGTTTATATACCGTCGTTATCAGAATATTTTATAAGAATAATAATATTCAATAATTTTAATAAAAATTTATATCAGATCAAGGTGTAGCTTATATTTAAGTAATAATGGGTTACAATAAATATATTTAAACGGATAAAATTATGAAAAAGTTTTTGAAAATGGATTTGGTAGTAAAATTATATATATAAATAATTTGATTTTAGCTCTAAAATATGTACACATCGCCCGTCGCTCTTATTATTAAGGTAAGATAAGTCGTAACATAGTAGATGTACTGGAAAGTGTATCTAGAATGACAATTTAAAGCTTATTAAGTAAAGCATTTCATTTACATTGAAAAGATTTTTGTGCAAATCAATATAAATTGATTAGATTTTATTTATTAATTATTAGTATTATTTTTTAAGTTATTAGAAATAACTATAAATTATAAAGTTATAGTATTGTTTAAAGAAAAAATAATTTTAATAATAGTTTATTAGTATTGTAAAAGAAAATTGAAATAAATTGAAACATTTTTATTTAAAAAGAAAATTTAATTTATTGTACCTTGTGTATCAGCTTTTAAAAGAGTTGTTGAATTTCTATATTATATAAGTTAAGTCCCTCCGTAAGGGCCTGCCCAGGTCCTTACTGGGACACTCCATACCTAGCCATATAGGTATCCACAAATAATAAATTCGTCAATCTACGTCATAAGTTTTATTCTTTAGAGTTTTAAATTTACACAATGAAAGTGATTATGATTGGTGCTCCGTCCAATTTGAACTGCCTGGCCTCTCGTTTCGTTATTTCCATCAAACCTCGGTAGCCGGTGTTATTGCAGTCGCCGTCAGTTTGCAGTTGCAAACCTTGCAGTGCCGTAGTCAGCGATCGTTGGTCGTATTACCAACCTTGCACTTTCCGCCGTGCTTCCGCTATACGGCGAGTGGTCAGCGTTCTACTTATTAGCACGGCGGATGTCGCTATGCTGAGCTGGTTCGGGGTGCGGGGGAAAGGTGAAGTCGGCTGGTCAACGCTCTGTCGTGCCGTTGCTCTTGTTGAGCTCGGGGTGCGGGGGAAAGGGGTGCGGGGGTGCGGGGTGCGGGGGAAAGGGTGGAGCCCGATGATTAACGCTCCAATATTTAACTCTTCCCCCTCTAAAAATCTGCGTCCCGCAGATCAGTGGTCCTTCGCGGAGGTTGCGGTCGCGGCCTCCGGTTCTCCGACGCCCAGGTGCGAGGGGATGCCTTTCGTGGACGTAATCTTTTTCCATACTATGTACAAAAAAGATGCGACGATCAAGATTAGTGCAGCTTCTGTGAGGATCGAAAATAAGAAGTTATTGGATATTGTTGATAACTTCTTTAGATTTTGCAGGCTGAAATCGTGAACGTATTTCAGTGAGAGTTGGTATCCCGTGGCCGTTACTTTGCTTAGCACAGCCGGCACAGCCATTACATGAGTTGACGAGAAGCTGCTGTACGACACATTTCCGAGGTAGAGGGTCTCATTACTGTATTGTACAATAAATGATCCCAACAGTTGTCGTTGTTCCGTACCGGTTCGTAGCGTGCCATTGAAATTCGTCAGGAAGAGGGTTCCGTCGTCTACTAGCTCTACGACTTCTTGGTCGTTTCTCAGGTGGTCACATAACGCGTGTCCTCCTTTAAGTAGTCTTGGAATGCAGCCACCCTCGTCCAGTTTTTTCAAATTTTTCTCTTGGCAGACGGTGGTGTTTCCGATCGTGAGGCACTGTCCCAAGACCGCGTAAGTTTCTTGGGGGCTTACTGCTAGCCGGTTGTATTCCAGTGCTATCTGCTTGCCCCCCGCGATCGTGGGGTAGAGGCGCATTAGCTTGTAGTTGGCGTCCACTACCTGCGGTAGTGCTAGTACATATAACAGGCAGGTTCCATTCGTTAGGACGGATGGCTTTGCAAATTCCACTGCTTCTATTACGTTCTGGTACGGTAGGCTGCGGGTTTCTGCCAGCAGTGTTTCCACCTCCTGTTGGTCTAGGAGGTTTGTGTTTACCACAGACGCCTTTGCTAGCTGACAGGCTCGCGTGATTTCTTCCACCTGTCTCAGTAATATTGTGGCTTTTTGCAGTAGGATGGTGGCCACATGGGCCTCTCCGTTGATTGAGTTTACTCTTGCCATCACACCGTCAAGCTTCTGCAGCGAATCGCGCGTGGCATCAAACAGTCTTTCGTTTATCTGCACTTGTTGGTTGTTGTTCCGTACTACCCCATCCTGGGATTGCAGGATCGCGTTCCAGTCGGAGGCGTCAGGCGATCCCGCAACCCACTTCCAGGCCGACCCCAGCCAGTCGATGGACCGCGGGTGTCGGTGTGTCGAGGTCATCCTCGTGATCCCGCTTGTGGCCTCTTCCAGATAGTGGCGTACCAGGGCCGCGATTCCCTCGTCAACGATCGCCGAAGTCTCCTTGGTGGTTTTATCGATTATCCGTTGAATTTGTTGCAGATCCATTATGTGCGCGAGTTTGAACACTCCATTCACTCGCCACACTACGCCCTGTTGCAATGGGACGACCGGCGTGTCATACTTGAAGATGTGGAGCCCAGTCGCGACTTGGATTAACGCGATACTTGGGGGAGAGACCCAATTTGTTTAAAATTAATAACATAGTTCATAGGGTATTTCTGAGTGTGTATGTTAGTTGTTTATTGTATTGAATTGTGTATCTAAATATTTGTATTGTATCGTATTGGATTGTATTTTTTTTTTATTGTCTTGTATCTGTTTGTTGTTTGTTGCTTTGTATTGTGTATCTATATATTTGTATTGTATTGTATGGGGTTGTATTTAAATTTAATAACATAGTGTTTGCTGTATTGTATTGTGTACCTATGTTTTTCTTTTTTTTTTTTTTTTTTTTTTTTTTTTTTTTTTTTTTTTTATATCCTAATTCTCATGTTTTCGTGGTTGGGGAGGGTTTTGGCGTAAAAGGCGGCTGCATTGACCGTCTTCCACTTGATATACTGTGTCATTTCCTTTCTTGATCTTTCCTTCACCATCGTCTCCCTCCTAATCAGGTCTAGTACCTGCTCACTCATTGTCGCCTCCTGTCCTTCTTTCGGAGTTGGCATAGTGTTTGGTTGTTGTGTTTGTGTTGGCGGTGTGTCGTGTGGTGTTTGCGTGGTTATTGGTGTTTCCGTGTGTGTAGCAGTGTTCTGTAATTAATGCATAAGTTTTCTATTATTATTACATGTGTTATTTCTTATATCTATTTGTTTTTTATTAAAAGGGGAAGGGTGAAACGTTTTCGGCCGGTCTCTAACTTTTGATGTGAGACTTGTGAACTGTTTTCCCTGATTTAGTTTGAATCGTGACCCTGCCGTCGCATTGTACTTCCTCTGGCTTGAACCGAGGCTTGTCTTTGCTTTTAATTTGCTTGTCCATGACATATACTGTGTCACCCTGGTTATATTCGAGCGGCTTCGCTCTGTGTTTGTTAAGTCTGTCGATGGCTATTTTTTGTCTATGTTGGAGTAATCCCCTTATATCTTCCTGTGTCTGCTCTTTGAAATTAGTAAGCCCCTGATAGTTTATTCGCGACGTTCTATCAAAAAAAATGTCGACCGGTTTGTGACCTGTCACCGAGTGGACAGAGTTGTTGTATCTGTCCACAGTAATGAATACCAATTCGGTTATCTTGAGGCTACGGTTGTCATTTTTTAGGCACCGGTATATCTCGAGGAAGGTAGAGTGGAATCTCTCAACTTGGCCGTTCACTTCGCTTTTTTGGGATGGAGTGTAGTAAACGGCTATACCCAGGGTCTGGAGGTAGTTAAGTACTGTGGGGCAAAGCAGGCCCCTTTCGTTATCTGACACTATTGTTTTTGGTGCTGTAAAGTAGTGGAGAACTTCGACCAGCCTCTCGCGAAGGTGCACTGATGACTTGGACTCTATTGGGAAAAGTTTGGCGAATTTGGAAAATTTGTCGATGCAACTGAGGAATTTGAATTTTTCGATTGTGAAGAGGTCGATGTGTAGAATTTCGCATGGGTATGTGGGTATGGGGGTCAGTTGGAACTCTGGTTTGGCTGGGTGCCTGTCATACTTGAACATCTTACAGGCCTGACAGGGAGAGACTAGAGCTTTGATGCGGCAGGCCATCCTGGGGAAATAGAATTTTTCCAAGATTTGCAACTTCATTTCTTTCGGCCTCCTGTGAGCTCTAGCATGCTCGGCGTTTACTACCCTACACACTTCTTCTTCGTCTGCCAGGTCAGTCACCCTCCTTTGTGTAATGCGGATCTTGTACCCCGAGAAATTTCTGCGGCAGCACTCTTGCAGAGGCTGCAAGTAATATTCTGGAATTTTTATCCCATTGACTATTAATGGCTTCAGATATTCTTCCAGGCGGGTTTGTAAGTCTTGTTCGGAATTGATAGGGATCAAATGGCGCACATAACCCGGGTGGGGGGTTTCGCGAGCATATCCTTGTCGGTCAGGGTCAAACACGAGCTGATTCTTAAACGCATTAATAGGAGCCTCTACATGGGGGATCAAATCAGACGCGTCCTGAAGTGCGCTGTGGACGGTGGCAACGGAGTCCGCTGTTGAAGCTGAGGCTGCGTCGGTGCTGAGGTAATTCAGATTTGACACAATGCGGGAGAGCGCATCAGCAACCACATTGGATTTGCCCGGTTTGTAGATGAGTTCGCAGTTGTACTCCTCTATACGTGCCTTCCAACGTTTTAATTTCGCATTGAAATTTCTATTACCTAACGAGAATGTCAATGGTTGGTGATCCGTGTAAACCTTAATGGATGCAGCGCCATAAAGATAAGATCGTAAATTGTCGAGGGCCCAGACTATTGCTAGCATTTTCTTTTCGTTCACGGCATAGTTTTCCTCTGTTTTATTCAATGACCGCGAAATATAGGCGATTGGGCGATCTTTTCCATCGTCGTTTTGAGAGAGAACGGCCCCTATGGCATAGTTAGATGCATCGGTTGTTAGATGGAACGGTTTATTAAAGTCTGGGAAAGCTAAAACTTCTGAGGAAGCAAGAATGGTTTTAAGGTCGTCAAAGGCCTTTACGGCTTCCTCGCTCAAGGAGATTGAAATGCGTTTGGATTGGGACGCCTTAACCTGGGCGTGCTCTCCCCTCGTGAGATTCGTCAAAGGTTTGGCGATTTTGGCATAGTCACAAATAAATTTCCTATAGTAGGAGGTCATCCCTAGGAAGCTTTTGAGTTCTTTCAAATTTGTGGGCAAAGGCATGTCTTTTATGGCTTTCACCTTCTTCCCGTCCGCTCGGATACCATCCGGTGTTACCACGTAACCTAAAAACTCCACTTGGGTGCGTAGGAATTGTGTTTTTTCCAGGTTCACTTGTAGCTTGGCCTGCCTCAATTTTTCAAATACGTCGCGCAAGTTGCGCCAATGGGACTCATAATCTTTGCTGAAAACAATGATATCGTCGATGTATACATAGCAAATCTTGCCGATGTATTCTCGCAACACATCGTCAATCATTCTCTGGAAGACTGCTGGGGCATTCTTGAGCCCGAAAGGTAGGCGCGTGAATTCGTACTTCCCGTTCAGGGTGGAAAACGCTGTTTTTGGGATGTCAGATTCTTTCATATGGATCTGGTGGAATCCAGACGTTAAGTCAAGGGTCGTGAAAAGTTTGGCTTCGCCTAGGCTGGATAGGGTGGACGTTATGTCAGGGATTGGGTAGGTGTCGGAGATGGTGACGGCGTTAAGCCGCTTGAAATCAATCACCATCCGATACTGTTTTTCTCCATTGGGCTTAGGTTTTTTCGGGACTACCCAGATCGGGGAGTTATATGGGCTTTTGGAGGGCCTTATTATTCCCTCGCGAAGGAGTTCCCCAACTTGGTTTTCCACTTCCCCCCTCATGTTGGCGGGGTAAGGGTAGCTCTTGGAATATATTGGCTCCTGGGTGTTTGTTCGGATTTCGGCCCGAACGCTCGTTTCCACTGCTTCGCCTGGCGAGAGTGGGTCAAAGATAGCGGAAAATTCGTCAATCAGGGATTTAAGGCACATTTTTGCTTCCACAGGGTGTTGGTCGTCGATCAGCGAGTGGATGTTGAGGGAGGGCATGGCCAATAGCGGGATCCTTATCCCGGGGGTTACTGTTAGGGAGTCATCTTTCCTATCAATTACTGCTTTAAGAGATTTCAAGGTGTCGTCTCCGATGATGCCATGGAAGGCGGTTAAGCCGGGGAGAACGAAGAAGGTTACAGGGGAGTCATTGCCCATAAGTTTGAAAAATTGTCCAGTTACTTGATGCGTTATCATAATCTCCCCCCCAGCGGATTGAACTGGGAAGGGTTCTCGTAAGGGTTTGCAACCCTCAGCTATCTGGGGGCTAATAAAGTTCTTATTTGCGCCAGTATCTATCAGAAACCGTAGCTTAGCCCCCTTTCTCACGCCATACTCTATGTATGGAACGCTGGAGAGGCCTCGGCCATAAAATTCGACGAGCCGGTGTTGCCGGTCTCTGAATGTGATCGGAGCCCTGTCTGATCGTCTGTCAAGGTCCCGTCATGGTAGACGTCGCCACCCGGTTTCTCCCCGTATTCAGGTGCAATGGCCTCGAATGAGGGCGGGGCACCGTTCAGGTGATATAACCTCTGGGATTTCCGGAAGGGGTTAAGATTGGAGGGAGTGCTGGGGCTGCGATTCGCGCTGGAATTTTGGTTGGAGCGATAGGAATTTCCCGACTGGTGGGGTTCCATTTTAATCGCGCGTGGGTTCAAATATCTCGGCTGGGACTGAGAATCCCTGCCCGAGGTTTGGTATTGGTACTGCTGGTTGGTCGGGGAGTAATTCGAGTAATTCGACTGGGGCGTCCATGTGTATTTCTGACGGTAGGACGGTAGTGGACGGGTAGTGGAGTAGGTGACGTGATTCTTGGAGGTCAGATTCTGTAATTCTAGGCAAATAGCGTAAGCCTCTGGCAAGGTCTTTGGCCCCCGGATTACTAACAATCTCGAGAGGTCGCCACTCAGGCCCCTGATGAAGACATCCAGGGCTCTGTCCCTGTAGGTCTCGACCAGTGCGCCGAGGATATCGGGGCTCTGGTTGCCATTTTTTAGACAGCGTACTATTAATGCAAAGTGACTGTATATCCCAGAATAAAAAGCCTCCACGGTCCGTGCCCCCTGGGTCATCTGTCCCATCTGGTACTCCAGCGTGCGTAAATCCCGTTTATCGGCGTAATGGAGCGCCAAGACGCGCTTGGTCTCCGGCCAATCATCCTCGGACACGTTATAGGCTAGAAGGGTTGTCTCGGCAGCGCCCCTAACCTTTTGCCTGATGCTGACGACTATGGAACGGTACAGTGGCCTTTCTTTGATAACTTCGTAATCTTTCACAATAGCCTCCGCTCTCCCCATCCATGAGTCATAGCTACCTGCCTCGCCCTCGAAAACCTGCAGCTCCTTCACGCTATCGGGCAACCTAGCGACTTCTCTTAGCTCATACTCGGTACGGGGCCGATTAAAGGCGCTGGCCGGGGAGCGACCTCGTTGGCTGCTTCCCGGCTTTTTTCTAGCCCGATCACCCTGTCATCTATTTTCTTAATATCCTCCTTAACCTCCGTTATCTGTCCGACCAACAGCGCCAGGGTGGCTTCAAACTTGGTGAGCGTTGCTTTGATCTCATCCATAGTTGGGTATTAATCGGCAGAGTAACGGTCTTGATTCAATGCTTCAATTTGATTTGACTTATTTAATTTTATTAATTAATTAATCAATTAATTAATTTAATCGTTTCTTTTGCTAACCGAAAACGTCTCACTCACCCGTGTTCCTCGTCTGTTGTGTGTGTGTCTCGTTACAATGGGTTGTTCTTCGTGTTTCGGGTTGGCCACTTACGCCGTGATAATTCTAAGGGAAGAGGTGTGTTAATATGATATGTCGTAACTTAAGTCTATATTGGTGGCCAGGTGACAAGTGAATTTTTCGTGTGTGTTTCTTTTTTGTTTTTTGTTTTGCCATTCGTTATTTTTCCCTTTTTGTACTCTTTTTTTATATTCTTTTGTTTCTTGTTTGTACTCATTTTTTATATTCTTCTGTTTTTTGCTTTGCCATTCTTTATCATTTTTTATATTTTTTTGCATATTCTTATTAGTTTAATTTGCCATTTTATTATTCGACGTTGAGCGCGGTGGGCCGTATTACTCCGGTTTGGCTTATTGCCTACTAAGGTACGGGGTGTCACACAATTTACTGGGCAACCCTTTCTGTGCAGGTAACACAGGGTATTCCCAGCAAACTACTCACGCCACTTTTTTTGTCATATTTAGGTTTTTTTTTATTTTTTAGGGGCCGCTCGTAGACTAGCTACCGCAGCGGTTATCGAATTTTGTTTTTATTTTGTGACCTTATTATGCCCGTGATCCGGAATCACCGCGGCGGATTTGTCACTTCTTTTATTTCACTTTAGCCTTTTGCGCTCGTGCACAGCCTGGGGCAGGTCACCGCAGCGGGTTGGCTAATTCTAGTTTCACCTCACACGAATTCACTTCTCACCTTACCCCAATTTTTATGGGTCCCTCATCGCTTTGGATGAGCTGCTCGGGCGCCAGTTAAGTCCCTCCGTAAGGGCCTGCCCAGGTCCTTACTGGGACACTCCATACCTAGCCATATAGGTATCCACAAATAATAAATTCGTCAATCTACGTCATAAGTTTTATTCTTTAGAGTTTTAAATTTACACAATGAAAGTGATTATGATTGGTGCTCCGTCCAATTTGAACTGCCTGGCCTCTCGTTTCGTTATTTCCATCAAACCTCGGTAGCCGGTGTTATTGCAGTCGCCGTCAGTTTGCAGTTGCAAACCTTGCAGTGCCGTAGTCAGCGATCGTTGGTCGTATTACCAACCTTGCACTTTCCGCCGTGCTTCCGCTATACGGCGAGTGGTCAGCGTTCTACTTATTAGCACGGCGGATGTCGCTATGCTGAGCTGGTTCGGGGTGCGGGGGAAAGGTGAAGTCGGCTGGTCAACGCTCTGTCGTGCCGTTGCTCTTGTTGAGCTGGCCCGGGGTGCGGGGGAAAGGGTGGAGCCCGATGATTAACGCTCCAATATTTAACTTATATTATATTTACAAGAGCAACGCAATCTCTACGAAGAGACCCTTAGCATAAGATCAACTCTTTAACTTCGAGTCGCACTGAAGCAAGGCTCTCTTATATTAACTTGTATACTCTCATCTGCCTGTGTGCAGTATATTGTTTCCCACTTTACTTATGTAGTTCTAATAAAGTACTCAAATTGAACAAGAGTTAATATAATATTTAAGTTAATGTAGTAAAATTAATTAAAATATTATATTAGAAATGAAATGTTATTCGTTTTTAAAGGTATCTAGTTTTTTAAGAAATAAATTTAATTTAGAAATTATATATTTATTTAATTGATTAATGAATTAAATAATTTATAATTTTAATATTAAAAATAATAAATAAATTTAATAAATATATGCTTAGAATTTGTAATTATTAAAAAATGTGTTATAATTTATTTTATAAATTATATTATTTATTAAATTTTAAATATATATTAAAATATTAATTTTAATTTTTAAAATTAAGTAATAATGATAGAATTAGTATATTTATATTGTTAAAATAATTATAAATGAAAAGTTTAAATAAAGAATTCGGCAAAAATATTGTTCGCCTGTTTAACAAAAACATGTCTTTTTGAATTAAATATAATGTCTAACCTGCCCACTGATAATTTTTAAATGGCCGCAGTATTTTGACTGTGCAAAGGTAGCATAATCATTAGTCTTTTAATTGAAGGCTGGAATGAATGGTTGGACGAAATATTAACTGTTTCATTTAAAATTAAAATAAAATGTTATTTTTTAGTTAAAAAGCTAATATAATTTTAAAAGACGAGAAGACCCTATAAATCTTTATATTTTATTTTTTTTAATTATAAAGATTAATTTAATTTTAATAAGTTAAAATATTTTATTGGGGTGATATTAAAATTTAAAAAACTTTTAATTTTTAAAAACATTAATTTATGAATAATTGATCCATTAATAATGATTAAAAAATTAAGTTACTTTAGAGATAACAGCGTAATTTTTTTTTAGAGTTCATATCGATAAAAAAGATTGCGACCTCGATGTTGGATTAAGATATAATTTTGGGTGTAGCCGTTCAAATTTTAAGTCTGTTCGACTTTTAAATTCTTACATGATCTGAGTTCAAACCGGTGTAAGCCAGGTTGGTTTCTATCTTTAAAAAATTATAATATTTTAGTACGAAAGGGCCAAATATTAAAATAATTATATTTAATAAAATGAATATTATTAATATTAATATAAACTATTTTGGCAGATTAGTGCAATAAATTTAGAATTTATATATGTGATTTTTATTACAGATAGTACTTGTTTTATATAGAATTTATTTTATCTTTAGTTGGTAGTTTATTATTAATTATTTGTGTATTAGTGAGTGTTGCTTTTTTAACTTTATTAGAACGAAACGTTTAAGGGTATATTCAAATTCGTAAAGGTCCAAATAAAGTAGGGTTAATAGGAATTCCTCAACCTTTTTGTGATGCAATTAAATTATTTACAAAGGAACAAACTTATCCTCTATTATCTAATTATTTAAGATACTATATTTCTCCAATTTTTTCTTTATTTTTATCTTTATTTGTTTTAATATGTAAACCTTTTTTTTGTTAAATTATATTCTTTTAATTTAGGGTTTTATTTTATGTTGTACAAGATTAGGAGTTTATACTGTTATAGTGGCTGGTTGATCTTCTAATTCTAATTATGCATTGTTAGGGGGATTGCGAGCTGTTGCTCAAACTATTTCTTATGAAGTTAGTTTAGCATTAATTATATTATCCTTTATTTTTTTGATTGGTAGTTATAATATAATTTATTTTTATTATTATCAAATTTATATTTGATTTTTTATTATTTTATTTCCAATAGCTTTAGTTTGATTAACAATTTCTTTAGCTGAAACAAATCGAACACCATTTGATTTTGCTGAAGAAGAATCTGAATTAGTATCTGGATTTAATGTAGAATATAGAACAGGAGGTTTTGCTTTAATTTTTATAGCTGATTATGCAAGAATTTTATTTGTAAGAATATTATTTTGTGTTATTTTTTTAGGTTGTGATGTATTCAATGTATTATTTTATTTAAAATTAACATTTATTTCTTTTGTATTTATTTGAGCTCGAGGTACTTTACCTCGATTTCGTTATGATAAATTAATATATTTAGCTTGAAAATGTTTTTTATCATTTTCTTTAAATTATTTGTTATTTTTTATTGGATTTAAAATTTTATTATTTTCTTTATTATAGTGAATTTTCTTTAGTAAAGTTAATAGAAAATTAAATTCTATCTTATGTTTTCATAACATATGCTTGTTCAAGCTCATTAACTGATTAATTTAATAAATTATCTCATCATTTATTAACTAATGGATTAATTAAATAATATAAGAAATATACAACTGTTAAAATTTGTCCAATTAAAACATAAGGTTCTTCTACTCGTCGAGCTCCAATTCAAGTTAATAAAATTACTGTAACTACTATAATTCAAAATAAAATTTGATTAATTGGATAAAATTGAATACCTCGAAATTTTCTTAAATTATAAAAGGGTAAAATTATTAAAATTGCAATAGATAAAACTAATGCGATAACTCTTCCTAATTTATTTGGAATAGATCGTAAAATTGCATAAGCAAATAAAAAATATCATTCAGGTTGAATATGAGCTGGTGTTACTAATGGATTAGCTGGAATAAAATTTTCTGGGTCTCCTAATAAATTCGGTCTAATTAATACTAATGAAATTAAAATAAAAATTATTACAATAAATCCAACCATGTCTTAAAAAGTAAAATATGGGTGAACTGGAATTTTATCAATATTAGAATTTTATCCAATTGGATTATTTGAACCAGTTTGGTGAAGAAATAATAAATTAATTATTGTTATTGCTAATACAATAAAAGGTAAAATAAAATGAAAAGTAAAAAATCGAGTTAATGTTGCATTATCAACTGCAAATCCTCCTCACAATCATTGAACTAAATCTATACCTAAATATGGGATAGCTGATAATAAATTAGTAATTACTGTTGCCCCTCAAAATGATATTTGTCCCCAAGGTAAAACATATCCTATAAAAGCTGTTCCTATTACTAAAAATAAAATAATTACACCAATTAATCAAGTTGGAGTAAATAAATAAGAACCGTAAAAAATTCCTCGTCCTACATGTAAATAAATACAAATAAAAAAAAATGATGCACCATTAGCATGTAAAGTTCGTAATAATCATCCATAATTTACAACACGACAAATATGATTTACTCTATAAAAAGCTAAATGAACGTCAGCAGTATAATGTATTGCTAAAAATAATCCTGTTAAAATTTGAATAATTAAACATAATCCTAATAAAGATCCAAAATTTCATCATCTTGAAATATTAATTGGAGCAGGTATTCATTAATTCATTAATTATTTATGATATTATACGAATAGGTCCTTTATATAATTTATTTTAATTTAATTAATTAATTAATTTTTACTACAACAATTAAAGTAATTAATAAATAATTTATTAATAAGATTGTAATAAAATTTGTTGGAAAATTATATAATTTATTTAAAGATAAAGAATTTTCTAAGAAATATGAATTTTGATTAAAAATTGATTCTATTTCGTTATTTAATATAAATAATGAAATAGAAATTTTATCAATTAAAAATGAAATAAAAAATAAAGTAAATAAAATAATTATTGAAAATAAAGTTAATTTAATTGATAAATTAAATATTTCATTAGAGGCCAGTGAAGTTACATAAATAAATAATACTAATATTCCCCCTAAAAAAATTAAAAATAAAATATAAGAATATCAAAAACTTTTAGTTATTAATCCTGAAATTAAACAAATAAAAATTGATTGAAATAATAAAGTTAAACCTATAGCTAATGGATGAATTATATTTAAAAAGATAATTGAAGTTGTTAAAATTAAAGAATATAATATTAATTGAATGATTTCAAGAGGTAGTTTATTTTAAAATATTAATTTTGGGGATTAATGAAAAAAAAATTCTTTTCTCTTGAAGTTTTAAAAGAAAAATTCTTATTTTTGATTTACAAGACCAATGTTTTTATTAAACTATTAAAACTAATGATTATAATTTTATACTGAAGTTTACCTATTATTTTATTTATTTTAGTTTATTTTGTTTTGTTTCTAATCAAAAACATTTGTTTTCTATACTTTTAAGTTTAGAATTTATTGTTTTAATATTATTTTTTATATTATTTATTTATTTAAATATTTTAAATTATGAAACTTATTTTAGAATAATATTTTTAACGTTTAAAGTATGTGAAGGAGCTTTAGGATTATCAATTTTATTATCTATAATTCGAACACATGGTAATGATTATTTCCAATCTTTTAGAATTATATAATGTTACAAATTATTTTATTTTTAGTATTTTTATTGCCTGTATGTTTTATTAATAATATATATTGAATGGTACAAATTTTATTATTTTTTATTAGATTTCTTTTTTTAATAATAAATAATTTTATAAATTACACAGTGTAACAAATTTTAAAAAAGTAAAAGCACTTTTGAAGTGACCTAGTAGAGAACGTTAAGCAGGTCGAATATAACACAAAACCATATTTGAAATTCTTCTAACACCCTGAAAATCTTGAGTTATTGTCAAAAAACCGTTTTTCGGCTCTTTTTCACTTTGAAAAATTCCTGCTCAAAAAGTTGTTGACCAATTTGAAAAACTCTTGGAGTTTTTTATAGCTTAATATGTAGCTGACAGGAAAAAAATAACTTATTGTTTGTTTCGAATGAGAAAGACAAAATTTTTGATTCGAAATATGCAACTCGCACTTTTTTTCCGTGTTTTTTCGACTTTCATGCCATTTTAACAAATCATGTTGTTGTTGTTGCCTAGTCAATTACGAATAAAACAAGACCAATTTCATGAAAAAATAACGAATATTGATGAAGTTATGACGATTTTTCCCACTTAAAGGAAAAGAATTTTTTAGAGCGCTCTAAAGTAACAATGTGTAAAAGGGAACGAATGAGGACAATGAAAGGGTAATTCAGAGTTTAAACAGCAAATTTACATTATAGAATATATTTTTATTAATATCATAGTTCTGTAAACGTATTTTTTCTCACTTTTCTACTTTTGGTGCTTTATCAACTTTAGGGGGGTGGTAAGGGTGCATCAGACCAAGGCAAGATCAGCATAGTATTTGCTGATGAATATCAATTTGATAGACACCACCTTCTCCTCGGAGAGGGTCCTCCGCGTGGTACCTCCTGGAAACGTACTACGGTACGGCTAATGTGAGCGGCAATTTCCCTGTGAATCCTCCATCCTATAACTCCTTTGAATCCACCTCCTTACCGAGACCTGGGTAAGTCTTAAAACGGCCTCCCCTCAAGCCAGGCGTGTTACGCGACCCGTGCCCGCTGGCTTTTGGTTCGCAGCTGAGGGGTTAATCCAGCTGTGTCTGAACGGAGCCTTCTCAGGGCCGGGCAACCCTGGGTCGTAATGTTGCCTTGCCGCGGCTTTGGGGCGAAGCCGCGGTCGACCTCCTTCAATGCCCCAAACTCCCTCTGGCCCGCCGCGCTTGCCTGGTCGAGCAAAGCGGGCGATTATGCAGATGAAAATGAATTCCCAAAGCCATGCTTCGGACCTCGTGGGGGAGGCTAAACCCCGCACAATGTCAGAGATGGACGAGGAGGAGTTGCTAATGCCTAGGCAGGGCTTAGCATCTCGAGAAACATCGGATATTGATGAAGACGAGCTGTTGAGGCCAAGCCCGGTCGCCAACGCTCCATTAATATCCGAGGGGGCGCTAGCACTAGCACTCCCCAAGCCAACACTCACACAGGTGTGGCTCAGTTGAGCACCACCGTAGTCGACCCACAGCTCACACATCAGAAGAGGCGTGCGAGGGCACACAGGGCCCGCTTTGTTCTAAGCAAGATTGCGAAGAACGAGGCTGAGGGCAAGGTGGACCCGAGAGACGCCGCTGATAAAGCGAAATTCCTGGCAGTAATTGCGGATTTCGAAGCCTACCAAAAGGCTAACCCCGAGGCGTTCCAGCCCCCGAAGGCGAAGCGTGAGCGTTCACAGGAGGTGAGCGTAAGCGCACCTAAGAGGGCCAAGGACGCTCAGGGGAAGGCAAGAGCGACATCCTTCGTCAAGCAGACGAAGAAGTTCAGCGAGGTGGCCAGAGACGGTCTGGCTATGGCGCTGGTTGATGAGCTCAACGACGACGGGCGCCTGCTGGCAGAGAAGTGGGGGAGATAGAGGCCAAGCTGTCTGACTTGGTGACCGACAGGTTGGTTGCCACGCCAGGCGGTCCTATCCCCTCCTTCGACTCTTCGGACGTGGTGAGAGGGCACCGGGTAATTAGGGTGCGACGACGGGTTCTCGAGGAGCTTCCTGGAAGAATGTGTGGCCAAGATCGGCGACACGTGGAACGGCCTTAGGATAAGCTTGGTTCACGCCAGGGAGATTCCGAGAAGACCCAGAGCTCGCATCTGGTTACCACTGGGGCAGTCTGACCATGCCAGGGTGCTCAAATGTCTGAGAGCACAAAACCCAGACGTCCATACAGAGGACTGGGCCATCTTAAAAGCTGAAAAAGAAATGAAGACGAGCCAGCCATTTCTTTTGCTCATAAACCAGCGTTGCCTGCCGCAGCTGGAAAAGAACGATTTCAAAATCCGGTACGGCATCAGGAAGGCCAAGATCAAGGTCTTTCTAGCCGAGCCGGATGAGCTACTGGAGGAGGTGGACGACACGAACAAGTTGTTGGATGACCTGATCATCGACGACAAGTCGCCCAACTCCACACCGACGAACACCAATGCCGACAGTAGTGCAAATTAACTTGAAGCGCAGCTCGCACGCTTCAGCTAATTTGTCCATCCTTCTAAGGGAGAAGGATGTCGACATTGCGCTACTACAAGAACCATGGACCAGGAACGAGCAAGTTTCTGGTCTGTCACTACCTGGATATACACTACTGTACACAAACTCGACAGGTAGACCGAGAGCATGTATAGTAGTAAAGAATCATTTTAACGCTTTTCTCTGTTCTAATCTCAGTACATCGGATCTAGCAGTTGCCAGATTCGTGACAACGGATGGGACAGGAGTGCTAATCTCCTCGGCATACATGGCCCATGACGATCCGGCGGTCAAGCTGTTGCAACGGGCTGAAGACACGAAGACAACCCTGGTGATCGGGTGCGACGCGAACGCGAGACACACGCTCTGGGGAAGTTCCGAAACAAATGATAGAGGTGAGTCACTTTTTGATCATATTATATGCCGTAACGTTACAATATGTAACAAAGGGAATACACCGACCTTTATATTTCCGAGCACGGAGGTCTTTCAGGGGTGGGAGGAGGTGCTAGATCTCACCTTACTCGTAGAACACAGCCGGTACACAGTAGAGAACTGGAATGTGTCACTTCAACATTCCTTTTACGATCACAGGTACATATTCTTTGAGTTATCGGTGCCGACCAGCAAAGCGACACCTAGACGCAATCCACGAAAGACAAACTGGGGCAAGTTCAGTGATATTGTCCACGCAAAGGTTAGGAACAGGAGGATTAAAGTACAATCCTCAGCTAAGGCCCTTGATAAAGAAGTAGAGGACCTTACGAACATACTAAACAACGCCTACAATGAGACATGCAAGGTGTCATTTTCAAAGAAACAATATCCACCATGGTGGACCAAGGAACTGAGTGACCTCAGAAAGAGAGCACGAAAGTCCTTCAATATATGTTTTGTGTCCAAAGAATGGGCACCTTACAAAGTAGTACAAAAACAATACAAAAAAGCAGTATACGAAGCCAAGAAGGAATCTTGGAAAAGTTACTGTGAAGCTTTAGAAGACATAAGGATACGGCAAGGATAAGTAAGATCCTTGCTAAAGGGCACACAAGCCCATCCCTAATTAACAAACCTGACGGTACGTCAACATCGTCAGTCGAAGAATCCCTAGAGGTACTGGTAGACACGCACTTCCCAGGGAATGTGCGGGTAAACTCTGACCCGGGGAGACCTAGAACCGAACAGAATTTCACGTCAACTGGAGACATTATCACCATTGAAAAGATACAATGGGCGATAAACTCCTTCGACAAGTATAAAAGCCCGGGCCCCGACGGTATTATTCCGGCGATGCTACAGGCAGCAATAGAAGCATCAGCAGGTGGCTTAAAGCCATCTATGAAGCAAGCATGAAATTGAGTCACATACCGCTCCTATGGAGGAAAGCTAAAGTGATATTTATACCAAAGCCGGGCAGGAGGGGTCACATCCTAGCTAAGGATTATAGACCAATCAGCCTAACATCCTTCATCCTGAAGACGATGGAAAGGCTAATGGACATACACATAAGAGACAAGGCGGAGGAAGATCACCTATCGGATGCTCAACACGCATACCGAAAGGGTCGATCGACCGAGACAGCACTGCATGAAGTGGTGAGTCACGTCGAGAAAGCTCTGAACTACAAAGAATACACGATGGCCGCCTTCTTAGATATAGAAGGTGCGTTCAATAACGTGAACGCCGAACCCATCCTGGGCTCCCTCAGCTCAATAGGTGTTGAGAGATGCACCAGAGAATGGATAGGTGCTATGCTCACGAGTAGGACGATAGTGGCCGAACTGGGTGGCACTCACCACACGCGAGTAGTGAAGAGAGGCACACCCCAGGGCGGAGTATTATCGCAGCTTCTCTGGCTAACCAACATGAACCACATATTGAAAGAACTCAATTGTGGGGGAGTAAGGGCAGTAGCATACGCCGATGACGTAGTGCTACTAGTATCAGGTCCATTCCCTGACGTCATAAGCGACATTATGACGGGTGCTCTGGACAGGCTAAATAATTGGGCAAAATCCTGCGGACTGGGGATTAACCCTAATAAGACAGAACTAATGTTATTTACAAGGAGATCAAAGATCCCAAGTTATAACATGCCCAAGATAGATGGCATAGAGCTAAAACTTTCTTAGCAGGCGAAGTATTTGGGAGTTATACTGGACCCTAAGCTGTCATGGAAACAAAACATCGAAGAGAGAGTCAGGAAGGCAAGCATTGCCTTCTACTCCTGTAGAAAGATGTTTGGGAAAAACTGGGGACTACACCCAAAGACCATAATATGGCTCTACACAGCAGTAGTTAGACCTATATTAACATACGGGGCTCTAGTATGGTGGCCGGCACTCACTAGAGCCTATAACATCACCAAACTAACGAGGATACAGCGTTCGGCTTGCGCAGGAGCAACGGGGGCTATGCGCTCGTGCCCGGCGGCCGCCCTGAACGTAATCCTGGACATCATGCCGATTGACCTATTTATCAAGGATGCGGCGGCGCAGAGTGCGGTGAGACTAAAAGCAAGCAATTGCTGGAGGGATCGCGGCATAGGACACCGCACTATTCTTGACGGGGTCACGTCGTTAATAGACAAAAACACGGACTACATGACAACCGAAATTAGATTCGGCAACGGCTATACGACCTCCTACCCGACAAGGGAGGAATGGACTAGAGGCAGAGTAACCGAACAAGATGAGGTATCGCTCTACACCGATGGCTCCAAGATGAGCTGTGGTGTGGGGGCTGGGATCTTCGCTGAGAGCTGGGGGATTGAATCGACTTTCAGTCTCCCAGCATCAGCGACAGTCTTTCAGGCTGAGGTACTCGCTGTATTGGAGGCAGCCAGACTATCCAATCAGCGAGGCCTTAGCAATACCATAGTGAGGATCTACTCGGATAGCCAAGCGGCTATCAAAGCCCTAGCAGCGGTCAAGACAAACTCGCAGTTAGTGTCGGAGTGTAAGGCAGCTTTAAACGAGCTTGCTGAACACAACGACGTTAGAATAACCTGGGTGCCAGGACACAACGACATACCAGGAAATGAAAAGGCAGATGAGCTAGCCCGCAAGGGCTCAGCCGAGCGTAACAACATTAAAGATACTCTAATATCGCTGAAAGCGGTACAGTCTAAGATCCATGACTATTTCAAAGGTCAGGCCACCAAAGAATGGTCAAGGACGAGCCAAAACCGAAGATCGAAGCTATGTTGGCCGAACTTCGACAGCAAACGTACTATAGAACTGATATCCCATAGTAAAAAGGATATCAGTAGGATAACAGCTGTCTCCACCGGTCATTGGGCGATAGGATCGCATGCAATGAAGATGGGGCTGCCCTATAACACAAGCTGCAGAAGCTGCAAGGAACAAACAGAACAGGAGACACCAGAGCACCTGCTCTGTCACTGTCCAGCTTTGAACAACAGGAGAATGCGTCATTTCGGTGCCTTCCAGCTAGAATCGCTGAGAGAAGTAGGGAAGCGTAAGATTGCAGCTATCCTTGCTTTTCTTAACGATTCGGGTTGGTGCTGAACATGACCAGCTACAACCGAAAAACAGAGGGTGTGGATCAAAACGGAGCTCAGCTCTAATTGGAGGCTCGTGGAGAGCCTCACCGCTTTAACCTACCTACCTTATCAACTTTAAGTCAGTTGGGTTTAATAATAAGAATTTTATCAATAGAATTTTATAAATTAGCTATATTTCATCTTTTAACTCATGCTTTATTTAAGGCTTTATTATTTATGTATATGTGCTGGAGCTATTATTCATAATATAAATAATTCTCAAGATATTCGTTTAATAGGTGGTTTAAGAATTCATATACCATTAACTTCAGCTTGTTTTAATGTTTCTACAGGGTTAACTGTAATATACTCTTTTCGATTAGTTTATTATCCAATAACTGATGAATTAAATTGTGGAAGTTTAAATATATTAAATGATGAAAGTTGAATTATATTGCGAGGTATATAATTAATTATAAGAATTATTGGAGGTAGAATGTTAAATTGATTAATTTTTCCTGTGCCCTATATAATTTGTTTACCTATATATTTAAAATTGTTAACATTATTTGTTTGTATTGTTGGAGGATTATTTGGTTATTTAATTTCTATAACAAAAATTTATTCATTAAATAAATCTTTGTTAAATTATAATATTTCTATATTTTTAGGATCAATATGATTTATGTGGGGTTTTATTTATTAAGATAATATTAATGTTTTAATTAAGTTTAGTTTTACGTTTACATCTATTTAATGTTTAGAAAATACATAGTCTCCGCGTCGTTTACGTCTTCTTCTCTCGTCGAATACTCTAACCGTCCTCTGTCGGCTCTCGTCATGAACTGCTCCTGCCGTCTGCGTTCTCGCCGCTTATATTGGGATCAGTCGCTTCCTTCTGAAAATCGTTGATATATGTACGTCGTAGTTTCCTTGTGGTTCAACTTCTCTTTTTCCGCGTATTGCGATCGTCGACTTCGACTTCTATTTTCCTAGTATTTCGTCTTTGCGTTTTCGTTGTCCAGGGCGTCGTCAATGTTCATATGTGAATTCGTGGAAATATCTCTCCCACATTTATACCTTATATTAGAACTTATGGAATAATTTATTATCCTTTAAATTATGGTCAATTAGTTGTAAAAAGATTTGATCAAGGATGATCAGAATATTTTGGTGGTCAACATTTATATCAAAAGTTAGTAAATTATTCTCAAACTTTATTTTTAATACATAATAATAGATTAAAAATTTATTTAATATTATTTGTATTTTGAATTTTAATTTTATTTAATTTTTTATTATTTTTGTATTCAAATAGCTGATATTTAGAGTATGACACTGAAGATGTTATGGAGATTAATTAATCTTTGAATATAGTGAATTAATTTTAGTAATTTATAAAAAAAAGATATTTTATTATTACAATGAAAATGTAAGGTTTTATTTAAACTATATAAATAGAAGTATAAATGGAATTTAACCATTAAAAGAAAAGAGTTAGCAGCTTTTACTTGATCACCATACTTTCTTAATTGAGGCTATTGCCTACTTATATCAATAACAGTGATACGCCTCTATTTTGGCTTCAATTAAAGAATAAGGGTAATATTACCTAAGGTTAGGTCGAAACTAACTGCAATTTATCGCTTCATATTCTTTATAAGGTAGATTAAATATTCAATACTTTTTAAATGCAAATTAAATGTTATAATTAACTACAACCCTATTAGTTTGATCAGTTTAACATTCCTTGATTTCATTCATGATATAGTCCAATTAATAAAATTCAAATAAAAATAATTGAAGTAATAGTTCAAATTAAAATATTAGAATATTTTAAAATAATAAATATAGGTAAAATTAAAGCAATTTCTACATCAAAAATTAGAAAAATAATGGTAGGTAATAAAATAAAATAAAATATATGTCATAGACCGGCTTGCGATGATTGAGTAAGAACTTTATTTATTAGCTCAATGTGTTCTTATATTTATGTATATATATTTCTACTTCTCTCCTCTGTATGTCTGCTTATAAACATGTTCATAAATAAGTCAATTTAGAGTCCCTTTTTATTTGGATTTGCATGGTCCCTAGAAATTTTAATATTTTTTATCTGGTTTATATTATTTCCAAACTAGGTTTGGAATTCTGTTTGAAAGAAAAGTGGTCTGAATTGTTTTTTGGTTATTTGAATTTGAAAGAATTTATAGCAGTGGATTAGCGAGAAACATTTTGATATGCGGTTGGCTCGAAGCTGCGAAAGATTAGCGCCAGACGAAGAAGTCGAGTGTTTCTTATGTTTAAAGCGAGTGGAATTTTCGGCCCAAGTGTTAGTAACGAGTTGTGAGCATACTTTCCATAGGGTGTGTTTTAACACAAAAGTTGGGCAGAGAAAAGTTTGTCTTTGCATTCCTCTAAATCGAGTTTACTGGAAGAGTCCACTCAGGAGACAGTAGGAAGTCCACAGAGAATGGAAACGAGGAAGAAAAATGTGAATGCTGCCGCAGCAGCAGCAGCGACCCAATTGTTAAAAACTGTTCCGTCTGGGTCAAGGCAGGAACCGGAACATTCGGCCGGTGTAGGCGAGATCATATCCCCAACTCCGAGTGAGTTGCAGCAAATGATTGCGAAGGAAATGGCAGCAGCTTCGATGAGGCAGGCTGAGATTTTAGCGCAAACGTCTCAGGAACAGACTAATAGGCTAGTCCAAGAAATAACGACTGGCTTGCAAGGCATGTTCGCTAGCGTTCGGGCGGAATTGTTTACAAATAGAGAACCACAAGTGGCGGCTCCACTGAACCATCCTGGTGACAGGATGAGCTCCGCAACAAATAATGTTTCGAGGGAGGTAGATCTTAGACCAGAGCGCGTTAGCCAAATCTTAATAAATTGGAAACTGCGATTTTCAGAAAGATCCGCGATGTCCGTCGACGACTTTTTGTACAGAGTCGAAGCCTTGACTCATCAAACTCTGGGTGGTGATTTTGAGTTGCTTACGAGATACATAAGCAATTTATTTGAGGGAACTGCCAGTGATTGGTTTTGGCGTTACCATAGAAGCACCAGGGTGATGACTTGGGGAAATCTTAAGAGCGCCATGCTGACGCAGTTTAAAGATGAGCACACAGATGTCTATATTAGGGCATCTATAGATCGCAGGAAGCAAAAGCCACAGGAGTCCTTCGATGAATTTCACGATGCTATCGTATTACTTGCCGATAAACTGACGGTACCTTTACCGGAGTCTTCGTTGTTAGAGTATTTACGCGCAAATTTGCTACCGGATATCCAACATGAGTTATTATACGAGTCCATACGAAGTATTGGCCAACTTCGCCATTTAGTTAGGACCAGGAAAGCGTTTATGGAGTCTGTAGGAAGTGGACACAATAAGACTCGTCCAGCACCACGTAGATTTGTCCAGGCTGTCCAAACCGCTGCAGGATACGAATCCGAAGATAGTGAGGAGGAAATATCAGCCATGAATTTAGTATGCTGGAATTGCAAAGGGAGCGGGCATCGATATCAGGAATGCCTAGCAGATCGGAGGGTATTTTGTTATGGCTGTGGTCAGCCCGAGACATATAAGCCATCTTGTCCGAAATGTAACCATTCAAAAAACAGCCAGGCGCGTGCACCCATGAGAGGGGCACGCAAACAGATGTCCCACAAGGCAACCAATACCGAGTAATGGCTATACCAGAGAGGAATTTGTCCGATGTCACTGACTTGGAAATAGTACCAGATTTATCAGTAGATCATAATGTAGTAGTTAGTAGGTCAGCGAGAAAAAATCGCTCTAGCAGTAGACTTAGGAATTATTATAGAGAATTGCGAGAGGAGCACAGGGATATAAATTCGTCAATTGTTGGGCATGATTGTCGCCCATATGCTGAAATTGTATAATTAGATCGAAAAGTGACCGGTTTAATGGATACAGGAGCCTCCATTAGTTGCATAGGTGGAGAACTCGCAAATGAATTAGTGGGAAATGGAGTAGAGTTTAGGAAAATGTCCACAAAAGTGCATACAGCTGGAGGTCAGGCTGAAGAAATTATCGGAAAATTTATAACGTTTGTAGAGTACAAAGGAATTAAAAAGAATATTACGTTTTATATTGTCCCGTCTTTAACACAATCCTTAATTCTGGGAATAAACTTTTGGCTGGAGTTTAACCTCTTGCCAGACGAGCTGTGCGAGCTTAGTGAAGAAGCAGGAGAGAGCCTTCAGCCAGAGAAATCTGAAAAGTCGATCGCCCAGCGTAGTTTAACTGAGGAACAACATAATAGTTTAAGGGAAGCCATCCTTCGGTTTCCTTCATTTGCGGAACAAGGGCTAGGACGTACGGCTCTATTGACTCATGTCATTGATGTTGGGGAAGCAAAGCCTATTAAACAACGTCACTACCCTGTATCTCCAGCGATAGAGAAGCTGATGTATGAGGAGGTAGATCGTATGATTGCCTTAGGAGTCATCGAGGAGTCCTCGAGCGCCTGGTCCTCGCCAGTCGTGCTTGTTAGGAAGCCAGGAAAGATACGGCTATGCATTGATAGTCGAAAAGTGAACGCAATTACGAAAAAAGATGCGTATCCTATGCCGTTTATAGATGGTATTCTTAGCAGGCTGCCAAAGGCCGAGTTTATAACAAGCTTGGATCTGAAGGACGCCTATTGGCAAATCCCGCTTGAAGAAAGCTCCAGGGATAAAACTGCCTTTACGATTCCGGGAAGAGCGCTATATCAATTTAAGGTCATGCCATTTGGATTGACCAACGCGCCTTCTACGATGTCCAAATTAATGGATAGGATCATCCCTGCACCTCTCAGAAATGAGGTGTTTATATATTTGGATGACTTACTTATCGGCCACATTTGCTAGGCATATAGAAGTGTTAGGTGTACTCGCTGATAAGCTGAGGGAAGCAAATTTAACCATAAATGTGCAGAAAAGCAAGTTTTGTGTTTCGGAAGTTCAGTATCTAGGACATATTGTGGGTCATGGAACCATTGCAATGGACTCGGATAAGATCCAAGCCATTGAAGAATATCCAGTGCCGCAGTCGTTAAGGCAGCTTAGGCGCTTCCTAGGTATGACGGGCTGGTATCACAAATTTATTAAAAATTATGCCGCCATAGCTTCCCCATTGACAGATTGTTAGAAGCAAAAGCGCCAATTCCTTTGGACCGAGGCCGCACAACAATCATGGGTCGCCCTTAAATCTGCAATGTGCAAGGCTCCAGTGCTGCACACCCCTGATTTTAAATCACCCTTCTTTCTGCATTGTGATGCTAGCGATACCGGAGTAGGAGGTGTGCTCATGCGGCGCGATTCGGAAGGCAATGAGGTGCCCATCGCCTATATGTCCCGAAAACTAAATAAATGTCAGCAGGCGTATTCGGTGACCGAACGGGATTGCTTAGCAGCCATTTTAAGCATCAAGAAGTTTAGGGCATATGTCGAAGGCCAGGAGTTCACGGTAATAACAGACCACGCGTTGTTGAAGTGGCTTATGTCGCAATCCGACCTCAGTAGTAGGTTGGCGCGCTGGGCTTTAAAGCTGCAAGGCTTTACATTTGAAATACAACATAGAAAAGGTAGTAAAAACGTCGTGCCCGGCGCTTTATCTAGAACCTTTTCTGGGGATCTCGCTGAATTGGCAGTGGAAACAGGATTGAGTCTATCTTCTGACCACTTTAAGTCCAATGACTATGCTGCGCTTAGGAAAAGAGTTGAAGAAAGCCAGGACAAAATCTCAGACTTGAAGGTCGTTGGGTTATGTGTGTATCGGCGATCCGAACATGCCGCGCCTGACAAGGTGGCGGACGATGTATGTTGGAAATTATGGCTTCCCGCGGGAATGGTGGCGGAAGCTTTGCGTTGGGCCCATTAGCACCCGTTGGCTGCTCATAATGGAATTAATAAAACCACGGAACGTCTCAGAAGGTATTATTATTGGCCAAGTTTACTAAAAAGTGTAACCGACTATATAGGCAAATGTGAAATATGCAAATGCACGAAATATCCCAATCAGCCATTGAGACCTCCGTTGGGAAAAACTAAGGAAACGCAGCGATTTTTCCAAAAGATTTATGTAGATTTTTTGGGGCCTTATCCTCGGAGTCGTTCGGGTAATATTGGCATATTCGTGGTATTGGACCATTTTTCAAAATTTCCTTTTGTCAAGGCAGTGAAAAAGTTTACTGCCGACGCCATAATACCCTATATTAAATCAGAGTTGTTCCACTGTTTTGGCACGCCGGAAGTATTAGTGTCAGACAATGGAGTACAATTTAAGGCTCACAGTTTTAATACCCTTTTACAAAAGTATGGCGTGCAACATGCCTTCACAGCTTCACAATAGGTCGATTCTGGCAGCGATTAAGGCTTATGTGCGTCCCGATCAGACCAATTGGGATGAAAATTTAAGCCATATTGCCTGCTCCCTGCGTTCGTCAGTACACAGTGCGGTCAAAACTAGCCCATATAGGTTAGCTTTTGGACAACATATGATTACTCATGGCAATACATATCAACTGTTGCGAGAGCTCGAATTGTTAGATGACCGATGGGTAGAGTTTGCTAAGGAAGGTTCATTCGATTTGTTGCGTAATGCGGCTACTGAAGCTATGCGGGATCAGCATGCTCGGAATGAGCGAAGCTATAACTTGCGCAGTCGAGAAGTTTCATTTAAGCCAGGACAGGAAGTTTTTCGACGGAATTTTCAGCAAAGCAACTTCGCCCGGGTATATAACGCCAAGCTAGCTCCAGCTTTTGTGAAGGCTCGAGTGAAGCGAAAGCTAGGCCAGGCTTACTACGAGCTCGAAGACTTGCAGGGCCGAGCTATAGGAAAATTTCATGCTAAAGATATCCGGCAATAGTGCAAGAACTACGAACGGATTCATCCTCCTTTAGTGGCTTTAAGAGCCCCTGAAGTGTGATTTTGGTGGGGGAGAGTTTGTAGGATGTTGCTTGCAGAGGAATAGGCAGATACAGATGCCTAAAAGTAGGCCACCAGAAGATCTCGCGGATTTAAGATCCAAGAACTAAGAGAAGCGGGGCCAAGGTCGTGGCAAGGGTACGGCGGGGTAAGAGTAGCGCTCCTAATTAGCAGACTCTCGGAGAAATTCTCTACAAAATGGAGTTTGCTGACAACGCCGTCCTAGGCGGGGTCTGTGCTGACCTGCTGCCGTAGCTTAAGTTTATTCGAGTCAAAAATCCCAGTGTGATCGGACGTGAGTTAAGCACTTCGACGGTATTTTAAATTGTGCCTAAAGATTTCGAGTTAAATTTAATTACAGGCCATAAGACCTGGATCAGTATTATTCGTAAATTAAGCGATCCATATTATTTATATATTTATTTTTGCTACTTGTGTGTGCCCTCTTAAATTGAGGTGAGTTTAGAGGGCGCTAGTTCGATCTAGTGACCAACTTTTAATCTAGTGATTGTGGTTGCAGGCGGGCCCCAAATTGGTGGAGCTCTGAAATATTTAAAGCAAGCGGCTTTGGCGAGCGGCCTGTCAGCAGCGGAAGCATTCGGCAGATCAGTGACCGCTGAAACATTTCTTTTTGCCGCCTACGTCAGCTCCATCTTCGGCAATCCGCCACCTGCAGTTCCGCCAGCTTCGTCTCCGCTCATCCGCCTCTCCCGGCAGCGCGAAATTATTTGCACAGCAGCAGCGCGCCCTTGCTTCGGTCGGGAGACGCGCGGGACGGAGTAAGGGGACTCGGAAGCCCTCCGAGAGCTCCGGTCTCGGCAGATATTCATTTTGGTTCCTGCGCACCTTGGATTGACCGCTGGAGGAGATCGGCAACCGCCGAGCATTGAATTAATTGTTTCTATTTAATTTTGATTTTTCTACTTATTTAATTTGTTGGGCTAGCATTTAAAGTCGTCCCCATCTGCAGTGACCAAAAACATAACCAAGTAGGAAGCAGGAAAAAAAAAAAAGCCAATGAGCAAGGCTAAAGCCCGCTATATTCCGTCTCAGTCTTAGCTTTTCTCTCTCCTTGTCTGTCTGCCGGCCAAGCCCTATAATGTGTTAAAACGGAAAATATGAAGATCAAGGGAAGAGAAAAGCAACCGCTTAGTTCGCTACACTGAAAGAAAAATAACTAAAAGGCGAGATAATACAAAAAAATAATAATAAATTAATGGCAGCCGTTGAGCGAGCTAAGACCGGACTTAGAGGAGACTAGGAAAAAAGTAATTAATTGACTTTCGAGAAATTTTGGTTGTCCTGCAATTAGAGATGGTTTTTGGCCCAAAATATTTTTGCCCAGTATATTTGCAGAGAATGAACGAGAAAGCGCTTTCGTCGTTGGAGTTCCCGCAGCATCAGTAAGTGACAACGCAAGATCGTCAATTTTTTTGTTGTTTTTTCCTCCTCTCTTTCTATTTCCTTGCCCTATTGGCACTTGCTAGCATTGTTTGTTTTTGTAAGCGTGTTCCGCTTAGGAAGTGTAGCAGCTGATCGGTTGGCCTTGCTTTAGATTGCGACGGCGATTAAAATTGAATTTATTGAATTTACAAAACAAAAAATCAAATGGAAAAGAAGTTATACAGTTATTATGAGCTATATTATTGTTATAATTTAATTTAAGTTCTACCATTTATACTATATTTTTTATTATTTACTTATATACTTATATACCTAGTTAATTAATTATTTCCAAATTATTGCGGAAGGTTTAGCTGGCCCAACTAGGGAACTTAGGCATGAAGTTAATGGCTATCGTAACTGGAAAAATTGTCTAGAATAAATAACGCTTAATTATGAATTTTTAACTTAATTTCTAGCGGGGACCATGCAGATTAGAAATGTTTGGGAGAATAAAAGCTAGGGCTTAGGAGCAGGTCATATGGGATTCCGACCGAAGACAGCTAGGAGGCGGTAGGGTGGGCATGACCGCGGCAGTTTGACCTTGCTGCGATGCTCCGGAGATGTTTGTTTGGCAGATAGGCAGATTTCCCTTTAGTCCGTTATGTGTACGTTTTTCCTTTCCCCCTCCCCCCCCCGCAAAAACAAAATAAGTGTATAAAAAAAGACCAACTGAAGGACTCTTGTGGTCTTTTTTTCCCCCCCCCTCCCAAATTTCACCCCAAAAAACCGGCCCCCCCCTCCCGCCCCCCCCCCAGGTAATTCCCCCTCCCCTCCCTCTTCCCCTTTTTATTTATTTCTTTAAATGTTATATTAAACCTCCTAAAGATAAAAAATGTATAAATATAGAACATTTTAAAATTTTTCTATTAATAAATCAAAATAATTGATTTAAATGAAATAATTTAAAAATATTAAATATAAATGTTAATATAAATGAAAGAAAAGAATAAAATAGAAAATAAATTAGTCAAATTGATTCACTAATAATAATAGATCTTAATATTCATCCTAAATGATTAATTGAAGAAAAGGCTATTAATTTTCGTAAAGAAGTTTGGTTTAATCCACCAATTGCTCCAATAACCGCTGATAAAATTACTCTAATTAATAGTACATTTTTAATATTTAAATATGAAATTAATATTAATGGGGCAATTTTTTGTCAGGTTATTAAAATTAATACATTTATTCAAGTTAATCCTTCCATTATATTAGGAAATCAAAAATGAAATGGAGCAGCTCCTATTTTTAATAAAAGTGCTGATATAATAATTATAGATGTAAAATTCTCATTAATTTCAGTATTTATATTATTTTTTAATATTAATAAAATTGATGAAAACAATAAAACAGTTGATGCTAATGCTTGGGTTAAAAAATATTTTAAAGAAGCTTCTGTAGATATAGAATTGTTATTGTCTCTAAGTAGGGGGATAAAAGATAACAAATTAATTTCTAAACCTATTCAAGCTCCTAACCAAGAATTAGAAGAAACTGTAATTAATGTTCCAATAATTATAATTGTGACAAATAAAATTTTTGATGAATTATTAAAAATTAAAAAGAAAAGGATTATAACCTTTATAAATGGGGTATGAACCCAGTAGCTTAATTAGCTTATCTTTTTAATTAAATGCATATATATATATAAATAAATAAATAAATATATTTTGGTGTATGATGCACAAAAGTTTTTGATACTTTTAGAAATAGTTTAATTCTATTAAATATAAAATCCTTATGTTTATAAATATGTAAATCAGTCAATGAATGCAGAAAACTGCATAATTTACCCTATCAAGGTAACCCTTTTCATCAGGCAATTCATTAATAATAAAGTTTTCATGTTTTTTTTTTTTTTTTTTTTTTTTATTATTAATTGTTATTTTTTTAATGAATTACAGATTTTTTTAAAAGATTTGTTTTTATTAGGTAATGTATTTTAGGACAAAATTAAAAATAATTTAATATTTAATTAGATAATTTTATTTTTCTATATATATATATATATACAATAAATTATCAACTATATATAAATATATAAATATATAATAATTTAATAAATATTTATATTATTTATATAAATCCAAGAATATTAGATAAATATTTGAATATAGATTTTTTTTTACAAATTATATCAACATTTTTGGATTGCGAAATTTTTTATTTAAATTGTTAACTATATAATAATATATTAAATATTTATATATATATAGATATCTATTAATCTTGTATTAGTATACTAAAAAAATTTTTAAAAAAAAAAAAAAAAAAAACTGTAAGATTTTTTAATAATAAAGTTTCATGTTAATAATTAATTAATTTTATTATGCTAAAAAATTTTTTTATTTATAATTTTGAAATTTTTTTAATTAATTAATTTATTTGTAATTATTTATAATTATAATGCATTTATTTAATTAATTTATTATTAATATTAATTTTTTAACTTTTATCTATAATTTTATAGTTATTTTATATTTTATTTATTTATTTATAAAATTTACTTTTTAAATTATTTATATAAATAATATTATTAATTAAAAATTTATTAATTTTTTTAAATTTAACTATTAAATAGTTTAGATATGTTAAATTAAAATTAATAAATTTTAATTAATAATATTGTCTTATATAAATAAAGTAAATTTTATAATAAATAAACAAATATAATAACTATAAAATTATAGATAAAATAATATTACACAATTGAATAATGCATTATAATTATAATAATACAAATAAATAAATTGTTTGACATTTAAAATTTTAAATTATATAATAAAAAATTTATATTTATATATATATAGATATCTATTAATCTTGTATTAGTATACTAAACATTTAAAAAAAAAAAAAACATAAGATTTTTTAATAATAAAGTTTCCATGTTAATAATTAATTAATTTTATTGTGCTAAAAAAAATTTTTTTTTAATAATTTTAAAATTTGTATTAATTAATTTATTTATAATTATTTAAATTTATAATGTATTTATTTAATTAATTTATTATTATTAATATAAATGTTTAAATTTTGTTCATAATTTTATAATTACTTTATATTTTATTTATTTTTATAAAATACTCTTTTAATTATTTATATAAATAATATTATTAATTAAAATTTATTAATTTTTTTAATTTAACTATTAAATGTTATCGGGATAATTTCCAGGTTTAGTGATTAATTTTAATTATTATAATTAATATTAATTCATTGTAAAATTTACTTTTTTTAATTATTTATATAAATAATATTATTAATTAAAATTTATTAATTTTTTTTTAATTTAATTATTAAATAAGTTATCGGGGGATAATTTCCAGGTTTAGTGATTAATTTTAATTATTATAATTAATATTAATTTATTATAAAATTTACTTTTTTTAATTATTTATATAAATAATATTATTAATTAAAATTTATTAATTTTTTTTTAATTTAATTATTAAATAAGTTATCGGGGGATAATTTCCAGGTTTAGTGATTAATTTTAATTATTATAATTAATATTAATTTATTATAAAATTTACTTTTTTTAATTATTTATATAAATAATATTATTAATTAAAATTTATTAATTTTTTTTTTTAATTTAATTATTAAATAAGTTATCGGGGGATAATTTCCAGGTTTAGTGATTAATTTTAATTATTATAATTTATAATTAATTTATTATAAAATTTACTTTTTTTAATTATTTATATAAATAATATTATTAATTAAAATTTATTAATTTTTTTTTTATTTAATTATTAAATAAGTTATTGGGGGATAATTTCCAGGTTTAGTGATTAATTTAAATTATTATAATTAATATTAATTTATTATAGAATTATTTTTTTTAAAATTATTTATATAAATAATACTATTAATTTAAATCTATTAATTTTTTAATTTAATTATTAAATAAGTTATTAGTGTATAATTTTTTTAAATTTAATAATTGATTTTAATTGTTATAATTAATATAAATTTATAATTAAATTATTTATAAATAATATTGTTTATTTAATTTTATTAAAATTTTTAATTAATTTGGTTATATAATTAAAATTATGTATATATATATATATATGTGTGTGTGTATGTGTGTATTTATATATATATATATATATATATATATATATATATATATATATGCGTGTGTATATGTGCGTATAATTAATATTATTGTTACTATTAATAATTATTTAATTTATTTATATAATTTTAATAAAATTATTATTTTAATTTAAATATAATAATAAAGTTTTATTTTGGCTTGAAAATTTGTTATTAATTTGATTTATATGTAAATTTTTGTGTGATTTTATATTTATTTTAATAATAATTATAAAAATTTATTCGCAGTAATTAATTTTATTAATTAAAGAAATTTAGAAATAGCAATATTAAAGAGTATTGACTAAATTGGTGCCAGCAGTCGCGGTTATACCAATAATACTAATAAATTTTTTTAGTAATAGTTAAATTAATTTTATAAAATAAAATTAAATATATTAAGTGAAATTTTATATTTAAAATATTTTTAAAAATAGTGATTGAAGCTAAAAAATTTTAATTAAAAACTAGGATTAGATACCCTATTATTTAAAATGTAAATTTATATATTAAAGTAGTAATAGTTATGTTCTTGAAACTTAAAAAATTTGGCGGTATTTTAGTCTATCCAGAGGAACCTGTTTTGTAATCGATAATCCACGATGGACCTTACTTAAATTTGTAATCAGTTTATATACCGTCGTTATCAGAATATTTTATAAGAATAATAATATTCAATAATTTTAATAAAAATTTATATCAGATCAAGGTGTAGCTTATATTTAAGTAATAATGGGTTACAATAAATATATTTAAACGGATAAAATTATGAAAAAGTTTTTGAAGGTGGATTTGGTAGTAAAATTATATAGATAAATAATTTGATTTTAGCTCTAAAATATGTACACATCGCCCGTCGCTCTTATTATTAAGGTAAGATAAGTCGTAACATAGTAGATGTACTGGAAAGTGTATCTAGAATGACAATTTAAAGCTTATTAAGTAAAGCATTTCATTTACATTGAAAAGATTTTTGTGCAAATCAATATAAATTGATTAGATTTTATTTATTAATTATTAGTATTATTTTTTAAATTATTAGAAATAACTATAAATTATAAAGTTTTAGTATTGTTTAAAGAAAAAATAATTTTAATAATAGTTTATTAGTATTGTAAAAGAAAATTGAAATAAATTGAAAAATTTTTATTTAAAAAGAAAATTTAATTTATTGTACCTTGTGTATCAGCGTTTATTAAATAAAAAATAAATATTTATTTTTCTCGATTTTAAAAGAGTTAATATAATATTTAAGTTAATGTAATAAAATTATTTAAAATATTATATTAGAAATGAAATGTTATTCGTTTTTAAAGGTATCTAGTTTTTTAAGAAATAAATTTAATTTAGAAATTATAAATTTATTTAATTGATTAATTAATTAAATAATTTATGATTTTAATATTTTATGGGATAAGCTATAAAATAAATTTTTAAAAATAATAAATAAATTTAATAAATATATGCTTAGAATTAGCAATTATTAAAAAATGTGTTATAATTTATTTTATAAATTATATTATTTATTAAATTTTAAATATTTATTAAAATATTAATTTTAATTTTTAAAATTAAGTAATAATGATAGAATTAGTATATTTATATTGTTAAAATAATTATAAATGAAAAGTTTAAATAAAGAATTCGGCAAAAATAATGTTCGCCTGTTTAACAAAAACATGTCTTTTTGAATTAAATATAAAGTCTAACCTGCCCACTGATAATTTTTAAATGGCCGCAGTATTTTGACTGTGCAAAGGTAGCATAATCATTAGTCTTTTAATTGAAGGCTGGAATGAATGGTTGGACGAAATATTAACTGTTTCATTTAAAATTAAAATAGAATTTTATTTTTTAGTCAAAAAGCTAAAATAATTTTAAAAGACGAGAAGACCCTATAAATCTTTATATTTTATTTATTTTAATTATAAAGATTAATTTAATTTTAATAAATTAAAATATTTTATTGGGGTGATATTAAAATTTAAAAAACTTTTAATTTTTAAAAACATTAATTTATGAATAATTGATCCATTAATAATGATTAAAAAATTAAGTTACTTTAGGGATAACAGCGTAATTTTTTTGGAGAGTTCATATCGATAAAAAAGATTGCGACCTCGATGTTGGATTAAGATATAATTTTGGGTGTAGCTGTTCAAATTTTAAGTCTGTTCGACTTTTAAATTCTTACATGATCTGAGTTCAAACCGGTGTAAGCCAGGTTGGTTTCTATCTTTAAAAAATTATAATATTTTAGTACGAAAGGACCAAATATTAAAATAATTATATTTAATAAAATGAATATTATTAATATTAATATAAACTATTTTGGCAGATTAGTGCAATAAATTTAGAATTTATGTATGTGATTTTTATTACAGATAGTACTTGTTTTATATAGAATTTATTTTATCTTTAGTTGGTAGTTTATTATTAATTATTTGTGTATTAGTGAGTGTTGCTTTTTTAACTTTATTAGAACGAAAAGTTTTAGGGTATATTCAAATTCGTAAAGGTCCAAATAAAGTAGGGTTAATAGGAATTCCTCAACCTTTTTGTGATGCAATTAAATTATTTACAAAGGAACAAACTTATCCTTTATTATCTAATTATTTAAGATATTATATTTCTCCAATTTTTTCTTTATTTTTATCTTTATTTGTTTGAATATGTATACCTTTTTTTGTTAAATTATATTCTTTTAATTTAGGGGGTTTATTTTTTTTATGTTGTACAAGATTAAGAGTTTATAATGTTATAGTGGCTGGTTGATCTTCTAATTCTAATTATGCATTGTTAGGGGGATTGCACGGCTCCTTCCGCGTACGTCGCTGCATAGCTCGTCCTGGATCCTGTTGTAGCAACCGCTCCTATCCACTGGGCTGTTGCAGTGGAACGCAATGTGAGCCAGTTCCAGACATCTGAAGCACCTCGGTGGGCCTAACCTCTCCCGGATCCTGCAGATGGTCCACCCGATCCGAACATCCCCACGGTGGAGGACAATTTTGCCCAAGGAGACTGGCAGACTAATCACCGCCGATTGGGTCTCAGCTCTTCACTCGGGCCGCCTCGAACTTGAATTGGGCCGCGATGGCGGCGCAGACTTCCTACTACGATGTAACGGCGCCTGAAGCATTTTTGACCCATATATATATTTTGGCCTAAAAGTATGCACTTTAATTATATATGTAAATAGTGCGTTGCCAATTATTGCACTCCGGCTGCAACTGCATCGGAGCAACCGATAGTGAGCAGCTGTAACAGAGTTGCAGTCTAAAAAGCTTAGCTTTGGAACCACGGCCAACTTCACCGGCCTGAGTCCAAATTCCGGTTTCGTTCTTTTAATGGAAAATTCCGAAGCGACCACACGCGTTATAATCGAGTGCGGGTTCAATATAACCAAACATTTTATTAAGTTGGCGGAAGGCAAGATAAGCCACCAAAATGCCCATAGTTTTCTGTCGTGATTTTGACAAAATCTTTGTTTCGCGACCATGTGAAATAGGGAGTGTCCAGAGGAGCACTCCTTTCTGAAGCAGCGAACAAGACGGCGGAGCGCCCCTCGGCCATTGGCATACGAGGAATTAACGGAGTGCGTGTTCCAGCAGCCGCAGCGCAGGCGCCGCTCGCCGATTGTGATTTTTCTTAAGCGTCCAGCGGAGCACCCCCTCTCGGGGCAGCGGACTCCGCACCGGCATCATCGCCTAGGAAGGCGCATCTTTAGCACCAGCCGCATCATCGCCTAAAAAGGCGCAGCATCTAGCTCGGCGGCCAAGGAGGCCGCGTCAAGCCTCCGTCCAGAGGAGCACCTCCGTCCAGCGGAGCACCGAGGGAATTTAACCTCAAAGTGTAGCAGCCTCTAGCCAGAGCATTAAATGAATAAATAGTGCGGATGTAGTCCCCTATTAGAGGTGCCGAAACATCGATGCTAACATCGATGTATCGATGTTTTTGAAAATTTCCGAAACATCGATGTTTTCAATCGACTATCGATGTTTTTGGTTCGTCAATATTTCAAGAACAAGAAGAAGAGGTACAACGCTAAAGGTATGCAAATTAGAAGAATTTGTTTACAATATTTTAATTACCACGCGTTCAGACTCAATTTGTTTTGCTCCGGCAGCATCTTGAGATGGCGAACGAGCCAGAAAAGTGCGACGCACTCATTTTTTGGGAGGTAAATTTTTTTAATTTCGTACTATGAGCTATTTAAATTAATATTTTTAATTTTAGGAGAGTTCAACAATATGGCACCTTTCAAGGAACTGGCGTTGAAATACTTTTGTGTGCCTACAACTTCGGTTGAATCGGAATGGGCTTTTAGCAAAGCGGGAGAAATCATTTCCGATCGCCGAACCTGTCTCAAATCCGATTTAGTGGGAAAATTTATATTTATAAATAAAAATTTGAACATATCGACAACAAAGTGATTACATTTACAATATGTAGGGGAAAGGTGGCAGTTGTGGACATAGTTTTGTTTTTCGCTGATATCTTTTTAACTAGAGCATATTATGCGGACATGTGCATATCAATGAAAAGCTAGAGACCTTAGCTAACTAGTTTTTGCATAATTACAGTGATATCTATCACTAAAAGAATAAATTTTAAGTTTTTGTAAAATAGTAATTTTTGCCAATTTCAGATTTTTAGGGGGGTTGTGGACACCTTTATAGAATGTGCCAAAATTAGGAAAGTATCAAGTTAAACGTAATCAAATGAAAAAAAAAATGAAATTTTATTCATTTGTAAAGCAAAAAAAAAATAGTACGCATGACATCATTTCCAATCAGAATCACAATTCGCGCATGTGAAATAGCTGGCACGCATGTCAGCACACTTCAAGTGCACTGGCCGATCACAATCATTGTAGTGAACGGAGTTTTAGGCGGTCAATTTTTTTGGCAACAAACATCGAAGAAAGGATATAAACACCATTAAAATATATTTACTTATATAGCTGTACTTATAATTCAATCAACGGCGATATTTTAAGATTTGTCAAACAAAAAATTGGGTGTCCACAACCCCCGACATTGAAGTGCCCACAACTTCCTCAAGCAGTCGTTTTAAAATCATATGAAAAATTTGTTATTGTGAAAATTTGGTCCAAACCCGGTGTGGTATCTTAAACATAACTAAATTTCACGTCAAAAAATCTATTGCACTCAACTTTTTAATTGACACACTTCACACGGTGACACTTGTAAAAACGTGCAATAAAACTTTTCCGGGACACAAAGCAGACGCGTCCGTTCCGTTTGGTATAAGGCACAAAACAATCGAGCTTAAATAGCGCACAAATGACATTTGACAGATTCATATATCTATCCTATGTCAAAAGTTACACCGGGGTGTCCACAACCCCCCGTGTCCACAACTGCCACCTTTACCCTACTCATTAACGATAGACTGTTGAAACAGATCTCTTATAAGTGTAATATTCCAGGTTTTTATTTTAAATGTTATAGCGTCGGATTGCTATTATTTTAATTGGTTTGCTATTATTTTATTTTACACACATGTTGGTCGTTCTTTTTACAACATCCAAGTGACCGTATTTCTTTACTCTTATAATCTAGCTTAATTCTATATAGATCGATTACACTTTATATACATTGTACAATTCGGTTATACTTAAGGCGCGCAGTTCAAAATGGGATGTTTACATAAGTTTAATTTCCTATTACACTGTGAAAAGAATTCGCATTGTTTTTATATTATTTTCTTTTCAAGTGTTAATTCAAATATACATTTTGTTAGAAAACATCGGAAAACATCGATGTTACATCGATGTTTTTTGTGAAAAACATCGAAACATCGATGCTTCCAAACATCGATGTTTCGGCACCTCTAGTCCCCTAGTGTTCTCAGTGCAGTCGGCCATGGCCGCGAAGGTGGCCAAAAGGCAGATTTAAGTCCCTTACTCGTGTCCGAACCCAGTCCGTTAAACAGGTTAGGGTGAAAATTGGGGTTAATTCCGACTTGGAAAATGTTGGCTTTTCGGCCCCATACAGTGATCCCTCGATAAGAGAACCGAATATTTATTGGAAGTGAACCACACATTATTTTATAATCGGTCACGAGTTCCCTAATTTTTGGCGAGTGCCATGCGGTCAACGTTTGTTTACATTACCCACACTGAGAGAAAGAATTTTGATATTCATTAATTTAAATTAAAATTTAATTATTGTTAACTAGAAAACAGCAGAATAATTGAAATGAAATGAAGTGGACTGAAATTGAACCAAAAGAAAATTCGTAAATTAAGTTAATCTTTCTAGATGCAAAATTGTTCGAAGAGAAATTATATGAAGAAATTCCATTCCGTAGATATTTTTAAATAAATAAATAATTAAGCAGTCTTGAACTAATACGGTTTTGAGGTTAAAAGAAATTTTAACAGATTTAGCTGGCTACAAGTTGTGAACAATATTTGTTTAAATTAACCCATGGCGATCTTATGTCGCATTCTTTTACAGCCATCGCTCGGGAGATCGATCTTTTGTCGCTGGAAAATTTATTTCACTGTGAGTTACAACAAACAAATGGGCCAGTATTTTGCCAAACTTCTAATTTAAATAAAAGTCGCTACACAACTCCTATAATTGCCAATTAAACGCTAGCATAAGTGAATAATTAAAAATCATTATGAATTTACTTAAAACTAGATACTTAAAACCGAAACAAGCAAAACCGACTTATCTTCGTTAAAAGAATAAATACTTTGGAATATAAAATTTAAGCTAAATCTAGTAGAAAACAAGTACACGATGAACACTGAAAGAAAAGTTTATGAAATTTAAAAGAAATAAAGTTAGGAAAATTTATTCATGCTAAACAAAATTTAAAGATATTAATTAAAACTATTAAATAACCTAAGAAACCCACAATGAAATAATACTTATACGCTATCTTAATAGTATTCTTTATTTAGCCTACCTTATCTAATTAAGTATTATTTTCTATCTTTTACCTCATATTTTGTTTATTATTATGGATCTATATCATACTCTTAGGCACTGCCTAATTAAACCCCTTTTGTAGTAGGAAGGAAACCCCACTATGCTGTTAGACTTTATTTATCTTATTAAAATGTATATTATCGAAATCATGGACTAATTATTTAGCTGAACTCAGCGGATGATTCTGCAGTCGTAAAGGGTATCAAAAGGGATCACTCGAGCAAGACTCGAAGATTGTGATCATAGGTTGGGCGGGTCTCCGATGACGTAACAACACCTACGTCTCATCACCGAATTTCTCTGCTCTTCTTTTCTTCTTTTCTAACCTCATTCAACTGTCTCTCTTGGAATTTGTTTACGTTTCTCTACCCGATTTCCGATATTTATTTCGTATGCCGTCGCAGCACGCTCAATTCTTGATTAATAAATAATAGGCCAATGCCAGATCAGACGGAGCAAGACCACCACCCCCAAAGCCGACGAGCTAGAGCCGGACCCTATAGCGTGCCCCCGCAAAGTCAGATCTTGGTTAACACTGTGTTTTAAAACATTGCACGTTACAACGACATAATGGAGTCGATGTTCCGAATCTCCAAGACCAGCACCTTCGAGTGCTCCGTCGTGCTGCGCACTGACGCTGCATCGCCTAGCACCTTTTCGATGCACTCCTTCATGGATTCAGCGCTCTCGGCGCTGCCTTTGGCCACTTCGAGGAGCAGGTTTTCGTTGGCGGTACAGCGATCTTTGGAAACGCTAAACCCCAGGTCCGACATCTGTTTATCATCCCTCCTTGTGACCATGGCAAGCCCTTCGCTGTATGATTTCCCACGCGCCTGCACGATAACGGCGTCGGGACGAGTACGACGCGCTGCCCTAGGTTTTTTGGCGACCACTTCCCATTCGGTCTCGGTATTCCCAAGATTCTCGGGCTCCCTGACGGTTGCTAGAGTCGCCGCATCTTCCCGGGCTGCCATTCGGGGTTTGACTCGCGGCCTCTTGGGCGCTTTTCCGCTGCGGAGCATGATTAGTTGGGGCATCCGGCGCAGATTTTCCCTGCTCGAGCTGCTGGCTTAACCTCCGCCATGGCTCCGTTTGAGCTGCAGCCTCCTTCTTCCACACCGTAAGTGTCTGCTGCGCTTTATCCACGCTCTGCGTGCTCTGATCGCACTTGGGGCATGATGTGGCAGCGACCTGTCTCTTCTGGCTGCCGCTGTCGCCTTTGGCGGCCGCTAGGCTTGCGTGGAGTGCCGTCATCTTAGCGATGGTGATGTGGCGCAAGGACCTGTCCATCATTTTGGCTGACACCTCCTGCAGCATGCTCCCCAGCTCCTGGAGATCCTCCAGACACGCTGCCTCCCGAGATGACTTGCTGTTTTTTTGCCGGCGTCGTTCTCTGCGAACTAGCCGGACTGGCAGGGTCTCGCGACCTCTTGGGAGTCGGCGTTAAGCCCGCACCCGAGATCTGCACATCCCCCTTTTCGGTCCCCAACGTCCCTTGTTTGGGACACCGCCAAAGCGGGGGATCGGAAGTCTGTCGGGACCGTGACCTTTTCCCGCTTGCCAGCTGCGCAGCCGTGCACGGCCTCTGGGATATATTTAAAATATTTGAAATAAAATATTTAAATCGCGCTGGGGCGGGAAAGCTTAACCTCGCTCGTTTGACAACACTGTTGTTCTGTTCTGTTGTTCTGTTAAGCGCGGCTGTAACAAGCCCACTCCGCCGACGTTGTACAACACTGTGATCCAGATGCGATCAGTTGTGTTTACGTGCCAAAAAGAAACGCTGGGAAATTGGTTGTGGAAGGTCGACAAGAAAAAAAGAAATGTGGAAAGTGGATGTGAGCGCGAGGGGGGAAGAAAGTTCCCCCCTTGCCTTGCCTTAAGGCCCCTGTGGTGGAGCAAGTGCCCAGGCCTTCGGTAACCAGCCCAGTATGGGCAGACGCTGCGTGGATTTGATCTTGTTTCCCGCAATGGGAAGCAGGGTGACCTCGCCCGGAATGCTCCGGGTTTGAGTCGAAGCGTTACGACCGACTCGAGTCGACGCAGAGCCTCCCTCGATGGCCGAATATTTCCCTCCGACTTGGATTTGATGGGGGTTATACCGCCCCGCCTCGGTCGCCAGAGCCCCATTTTTTGGTGATCCGCCGTGGCGGTGGGGATGGCAGTAGGTCAGATCCATGACTTTTTTCACCCTTAGGCTCCGCGTGCGCACCTCGGTCGAGGCGAAGCGCAGCAGGATTCGGACTCCTTGCCAAGGATCCCGAGCAGCAGCCCGGAAAGGTGTGCTACTCCTTTTGCCGCAATCGTTTTGCTGGAGCTCATCGCAGGCAGCTTCCGTCACGGCACCAGGTCTATATCCCCACAGGGTGGCGCTAGTGAGCGCCGCCGCAGCGCTGCCAGATTAGCGCAGTACGGTCGCTGCACAACACTGCTCAACAGCTGATCGTGCGAGCCGGCACAACATGTGGGGGCGTCCACATTTGACCCGAAGAGAAAGAGTGCGGAGGCGGAAGAGATGGAGAAGAGAAAGTTTTTGGGATGAACTATCCCCGCTTACCCCTGGCCGACATCCGTCTCGCCGGATCGGTGGGCACCGATATGGCTTCCACAGGCCACAGGAGCCGTGCCTCGACTGGTGAGTCTAGAGTCCACGCTCTCGCTGCATCCTGACCACCGCTTCCACTTTTTTACCCTAGGGGCACTGCCACAACGCGAGTTTTAGCCGGAGCGCCTGCGCGGGCGACCGCTCGCCGTGAGTTTACGCCGTGAGTTCACGCCGTGAGTTCACGTTTGTGGGTGTGAGTGTTTGTGTGCGAGGCGCTGCGTTTGCCTAGGAAAGGGAGCCCTTCCCCTTCCCTCCCTACCATACGTGCCGGTCGCCGGCTATATATCTGTACCTAGTTATAAGTGCAAGTACAAGGCTCGCATCAGAATTGCCTTTTCCTTTCCCCTGACCCGCTTTTCTCCCTTCCGTCCCGCCCGTCGTCTGGAAATTCCTCCGGGCGTGGCGTGGGCCGCTGGAAATTCTTCCGTGCTCGCGTTAGGGGAGAACGCGCGCCGTCTGGAAATTCCTCCGGGCGGCCGCCGGATCTGCCACCTTGGCCAACGATTGTTTCTTTTCCCTTTTCTCTATCCTGGCCCGATTTACTCCGTACGCCCCTTAGAATTCTCGGTCCCGCCTTCGAGTCCTGGCCGTCTCAGAAAAGTAAAATTCTGTATTGAACTCTGGGTCGCTGAGGATCACCCCGGCCGGAGTCACTTCCTCACAATTATTAGTATCGAAAATGAGAGACATTATAAAAAAAAAGAAAAAAAAACTTGAAATAGATAAAAATGTAGCAGACCATGGAAAAAAAGACGTATAGCAAGCTTATGGAGAGAACTTAGTGGCAGGCAATAATAATTGGAATTGACCACTTATATTATTGTGTTTGTGTTGCAGCAGCATTTTTTGTTAAATTAATTAAATATATGTTGCAGATCCCTCGCCGCGGTCTCCGGCGTAGGTTGCAGGTAACAGGGGGTTCCTCTGTTACTGGAAGGCAGGGCGGTTGCTGCAGACCTCTTCTCCTAGATTGGGAGATATGGTGGGAGAACGTCTCTCCGTTGTTGACTGCCCTTAAGGCTAGCCAACCAATTCAATGATAACAGCAGTAGCTGGAGTTGATTGAAGGCGCGATGCGCTCGTTATTAAGTACAAAATCAAACTGAACTTAAGGCTAACAAAATATGAAACTCATAGCGGCCACTCCAACGGGTAGTGTTTGCCGGCTATGCACGGGCTTCCGGCCAGACGCTGTGTCAGCAGTTTGGCCGGAGCGAGTCTTCGGACGATCGGTCGTAGCCGTCGCCCGGTTAACTTTGTTAACTTGTACAAATCGTTATAATTTGCACATAAGACTCTAAAGGGTTAATGCAATTCAAAAGACGTTCTACATTGGCTCAAAATTAAAGGAATAGTATTTCTAGTATTTCTACTCGGTACCTGAAAGTTAAGCTGACCCAGCAAGTCAGCACTTTCCACGTCACCGTGGATAAGGTTAAAAATGAACGTAATGCCAAGCATGGTTCTACGGTTAGCTAAAGAAAGTAAGTTAATTAGAAGAAGTCTACTAGAGTACGAGGGTATCCTCTGGTTTGGATCCCAGTTCAAACTGCGTAAAGCGAAAAGCAGAAAGTTCTTCTGAACTGACTCAATGCTTGTACTGTGAACCCCATACTGAGGGCTCCAGACGCAAGATCCATATTCTAAGATAGGACGAACTAACGAAATATATAAGGATTTTGTAACATAGGGGTCATTGAATTCTTTCGACCACCGTTTAATGAAACCAAGCACACCTCTGGCTTTATTCACCACGAAATATGATCGATAAAGTCAAGTTTAGGGTCCAGTCGGACACCCAAATCATCGACTATATTAATTCTTTCCAAAGAGCAGCAGTTTAGCGTGTAAGTCGCGAGCTTGGGAGCGACACGAGAAAAAATCAATAGCTTGCATTTAGAACCGTTTAGGTTCAAGAAGTTTATGCGGCACCATGTTTGGAAGTTATTGAGATCTGTTTGTAAATCAGACTGGCCGGAAGCGTCCTTATGTTGCACGCAAAGTTTGACGTCGTCCGCGTACATAAGTACTCTGGAGTTAGTCAGAACTTTGGGCAGGTCGTTGATAAATAATGTAAACAACTGGGGACCCAAATGGCTCCCTTGCGGGACGCCAGAAGTAACCCTGAGAACATTAGATAAAGAATTTTTAAAGAGGACCCTTTGCGTTCTGCCATTAAGATAACTTGAGATCCAACTAAGAAGATCAACCGGAAATCCCATTAGATCGAGTTTCCGAACAAGAAGAGAATGGTTGACCGAATCAAATGATTTACTGAAATCTGTATAGATTACGTCTGTCTGAAAGCCCTTATGGAAGCCCTTAACTAAGAAGGAAGTGAACTCTAAAAGATTTGTTGTCGGTGATCTACGCTTTAAAAATCCATGCTGACATGGAGAAATAATTGATCTACACAGGTGCTGCAAATGTGGAGTAATGATTTTCTCGAAAAGTTTTGGAATGGCCGACAACTTAGAGATTCCTCTATAGTTGCTGGCATCCTATTTGCTACCTTTTTTGTGGAGAGGAATAACAAATGATTCCTTCCAAATAAGGGGAAAGTGGGAGGTTTCTAGGGACAAGGTAAACAATTTTAGAAGGGGATTGCACAGGGCGTCGGAACAATACCTAAGCACACAGCCAGGTATACCGTCGGGACCTGGCGAATAAATGGGCTTAACGCGATGAAGATCTGAAAGAATAGATTTTTCGTCTAAAATAGGACTGAAAATAAAGTTCGATTTGGACATGATGTAGGAATAAGTCTGATTACAGTCGGTGGAAGTTGAGTAAGTGGTTTGAAAAAACTGCGCAAACAGATCGGCAATAGCCCAATCATTTTTTACGGTTGTATTTTCAAACGAAAGCGAGGAAGGATGCGTAATTGGCTTACGTTTAGTGTTAACAAAATTATAAAACTGTTTCGGGTCCTGAGAGATCTGGACCCTACAACGAGTCAAATAATTCTTGTAACACTGCGCGTTCAACACGGTAAATCTTGACCGAGCAGATAAATAAAGGGATAGGGCAGAGTTAGAACCGGTATATTAATATTTAGTGTACAGCCTAGATTTTTTGTTTTTAAGATGACTCAACTCTTTAGTAAACCAAGGAGGCTTATTCGATGTTGATGGATAGTATAACGGAACACATTCAGTAAAAAAGGAATTTATGGCACTGTAAAAAATATCCACGGCTACTGACATGTCAGTGTACAAGTATAAATCGGACCAATTAAAATCTGATATAAGGTTATTCAGCCGTTCGAAGTCCGTTTTGCGAAAACAAAGGACTTTCTTGGCTGAACAGTCAGATATGTTCTGTAAATCAGTCCCAATGTCGAGAGTCACGTCGAAAGTCGGATGATAGGGATCTTCGGGAAACGTCAACGGCGCCACCCTGGCTAAATTGACTCTTGCCGGATTTGAGACAAAACAGAGATCAAGCAAGCGCTCTAGGGAATTTCGTACATGGTTGACTTGAGACAGCGAAATGTCGAGCAAGCCAGAAATAAAATCATGCTGTGTGCAGGTGAAAAGTACATTAGAGGGAGTATTTGAGGACCAAATAGATCCTGGGATATTAAAATCACCAAGAACTACTAAATGATCCTTATTAGAAAGTCGGTTGAAAACCGTTTGGATAGCGGAAAAATGGTTCCAATAAATAGGAAGTTCGGACAAAGGAGAAATGTACGAAAAGGGAATGAAAATAGAGCTACCATTGATGGTTAGCTTAACACAGAGGAATTTAACATCGAACTCCTCAAAAGTTAGAGGGAGTTAATTAGTTTTTTGGATTGGATATCGTAGAGGGCGCAGTGGTCTGGTCGGGCCTGGGAAGACTTATTCCTACGGGCCGCCTTTTCTTTTTCTTAGCTTCAAACTCTTTGACGACTACATATTCTGGCCAGAATTTGGTAGAGCATATTGTTTCAAAGAGTTCATTAGGGACATTTATTTTAAAAGATGAAATATTCCTAGCATAAGAAAATTTGAATTTTTCCAAATTTATTTGTATCTTTTCAGCTCTAGTTTTGCCTTGGATAAAGGCAATAACATCTTCCGATGTTTGAGCAGGGGTGAGCCTCGAAACAAATATCTGTTTCGTAGGTGGTATTACTACAAGGGCTTTCGGCGCTGCATTGCCGATATCGGCCGGTAGTCCGGGCCTGATACCCTGAGCAGGTAAATTAACGGGTCTTTGAGGGGTCAATATTTGAGACCCCCCAGGGGACAAAACGGAAATCATCGGGGGAACGGTCCCTCCCGCAACACATTCGGATGCCGAATCTTGTTTGCCACTCGATCTCAGAACTCTTTGACTTAATTCTGATGTCGAGGCTGTTGGGAGTCCGCCGCTGGTTGTTGAGATCCGCCTATATGCTGCAGACCAGTTGCGGTTTTTTTGCGCCTAGGAGACTCATTTAATAGCTTCAGGGGTTATATACCTTTTTTAGCGGAAAAATTTAGCAAACTTTGGATTTTTTTTTAAATATGTAGCAGTAATTTTATTACAAAAATGTTAATATATATTGATTGTACATCTTTTGAAGAAAAAAGGAAGCTATTGGTCTTGAAAAAATATAAATAAATAACGGAGTTATGGCGATTCTACCAAAACCATTTTTTTTTTAGAGGGTCGCGGTGACTACGATTGAAGGTCAGGAGGTCAACAAAAATCAAAAAACAGAAAAAATTTCATTAGGGTAAAGGTGGCAGTAGTGGACACGGGGGGGTTGTGGACACACAGGTGTAACTTTTGACACAGGACAGATATATGGATCTGTCAAATATCATTTGTGCGCTATTGAACCTCGATTGTTTTGTGCCTTATACCAAACGGAACGGACGCGTCTGCTTTGTGTCCCGGAAAAATGAATTTTTTCACCGCGAAAAAATCACTAAAGTTTTATTGCACGTTTTTAAAAGTGTCACCGTGTGAAGTGTGTCAATTAAAAAGTTGAGTGCAATAGATTTTTTGACGTGAAATTTAGTTATGTTTAAGATTCCACACCGGGTTTGGACAAAATTATCACAATAAAAAATTTTTTCATATGATTTTAAAACGACTGCTTGAGGAAGTTGTGGACACTTAAAGGTCGGGGGTTGTGGAGACCCAATTTTTTGTTTGACAAATCTTAAAATATTGAAATTGAAATTGAATTATAAGTGCAGCTATATAAGGAAATATATTTTAATGGTGTTTATATTCTTTTCTTCGATGTTTGTTGCCAAAAAAATTGACCGCCTAAAACTCCGTTCACTGCAATGATTGTGATCGGCCAGTGCACTTGAAGTGTGCTGACATGCGTGCCAGCTATTTCACATGGGCGAATTGTGATTCTGATTGGGAATGATGTCAGGCGTAGTATTTTTTTTTTGCTTTACAAATGAATAAACTTCCATTTTAACTTCATTTGATTACGTTTAACTTGATACTTTCCTAATTTTAGCACATTCTATAAAGGTGTCCACAGCCCCCCTTAAAATCTGAAATTGACAAAAATGACTATTTTACAAAAACGTAAAAATTTTTCTTTCAGTCATAGATATCACTGTAATTATTCAAAAACTAGTTAGCTAAGGTTTCTAACTTTCCATTGATATGCACATGTCCGCATAATATGCTCCAGTTAAAAAGATATCAGCAAAAAACAAAACTATGCCCACAACTGCCACCTTTCCCCTAGTATAAAGTTGTATCTTGTTCGTGAACGATTCCTTTTTGGAATATCTCGTTTTTTCTGTAAACAGTAACGATTTAAAAAAAAAAATGCCTTTTTTTGCTCTAAAAATTTTATTCAAAAATTCTGATCTTAAAAACAAAAATTTTTTCTTGAAAAGTCGATCGTTCGCGAACTGCGCACATTCATTAAAAACAATTTAAAAAAAAAATTAAGCAGATCGATCAAATGGTTCTTGCGGAATCGTAGTCACCGCAAAGGCACTTTTTTAAAAAAACGATTTCGAGATAATCGCATTTAAAGTTCGAGGTTGAGTGTGTTTTGTGTGACAACCGCGGCACAAAAAACTGTTTTCCTATGGAACTATTATTCGGATCTTTATGAAAATTTGGGAAAATGTTCTTTATGAATTGTACTTTAGGATTCAGCAAAAAAAAATTTTCGATTTTTTGAAAAAAAAAAAAAGGTATGTATATAACCCCTTAAGGCTATTAAATTGAGTGTCCAGCGCCAAGAGCATATCATGAGTTTTACGAAAACTCGATAATATGTCTTTAAAACCGCCCTTGGTCTGCCGCATAAAAGACATCATTTCTCTTTTAATCTCGCGACAGGCCTCGCAGCAGTAACGCAGACCGATGTTTCTTCTTACATCGTCCACCGTCCGAGCAACAACACCAATGCACTTGGCATGCACAATGTTGTCGCACAGCCAGCAGCCGACTGTAAGATCATATGTAGTAATTGCCTTTTTACAGGTCTTAGCGAAGCAGACAATTGCGGACATTATAAAGACTTACCACTGTACCTTTACGTAGAAGAGATAAGAGTGCAGCGGCACCGAGAGAGCGGGAGAACGGGAGAGCGGGTAAACGGGTGAGCGTGGGAGCGAGCTTAACGTTTAGCTGTCGCGACGGCGCAAACTAAACGGAGAAGGCACAAAGAGGAATGCAAAAAATGCAAAGCAAACACCGGCAGCACAACTAAATTGTGAAAATAATAGCGCAAGAAAAAAACACGTCCGTTCACTTGGAAGAGACAGAAATTGATGATGCCCACCGAGCAATCCGGAGGTTTAATTTTACTCTATTTAACGTTAGTGTTAATGCGTTGCAGTCCGTAAAAATGTTAAATCTCTTTCCCTGTACATAGATTCTAAATCTTCTTAATGTATACAGGATGGCTAATGTTTTAAGTTCAAAACTATGATATTTGGCATCATCCTTTGTTGTGGTTTTCGAGTAATAAAATATAGGGTGCCATTTCATATCCGGTGGGGAAGCCCAGGTACTGCAGTCTCCGTCTGCTTAGGGCCGCACAGTGGCAAAGGAGGTGAAGAACGGTCTCCTCCTCCTCCTCATCCCTACAGCATCTACAGAAGTCGTTATGGTGCACCGACAGCCTGGACGCATGTGTTCCATGTAAACAATGACCAGTAAGAGCCCAAACGGCAAGGGCGCAGCTTTCCCTGCTTAATGACAATAGCTCCTTTGAGGGTTTCGCTTATCGGCGATCAGCCGATTAGGAGGACGAGATTAGGTTTTCCCATTTCCTGTCCGCAAGGAGGTGGAAGTACTCCCTACAGAGTAGACTGCGAGTGGCCAAGGGCATGTCAACTAACTCCCTCTCCGGCTGAAGAGGGGAGGTTGTACCCTTCCGGGCCAGCTCATCGGCAGCGCAGTTGCCCTCGATGTCCCTATGTCCTGGGACCCAGATGAGCTGGAGGTCGTACTGCTCCGCCATCTCGTGAAGAGATCTGCGGCAGGCGTTAATGGTTTTCGAGTTTGAAGAGATAGCCTCAACTGACTTCAGGGCAGCCTGACTATCCGTGAATATGCATATGGGAGCTCTGACCCTGGTTGGGGGGGAGCAGATCAATGGCTTCTTTGATGGCGTAAACTTCCGCCTGAAAGACGCTGCAGTTGTCGGGTAGCCTAAAAGAGACGTTTAGTCCCAGGTGCTCGGAGTATATACATCCTCCCACCCGGCCGTTCAATTTCGAGCCATCCGTGTAAATGTGAAGGGACCCTAGAGGTCCAGAAGGTCCTAGGTTTAATTTTTGTTCTATCGGGGATGTAAACCTGGAAGGGTGTGCTAGGGTGTTCAGTAAGATATGGAGCACAGCCGAGATTCATGTGCCCGAAGCTCGATCTTCTCCACAGGCCCGCGCCCTTCATCCTTAGTGCCGAGAGTGACGCGGTCATCTCTCCCATTATTTCAATTGGGAGGATGTCCAGAAGAATGTCCAAGGCGTCTCTTGGAGTCGTAAGCAGGCCGCCTGTCATGCAGATCTCAGCCATACGTTGGATTTTTCTTAACTTGCCCAGGCAGGTGGACCGCTTTATAGCTGGCCACCAGACTGCCACTCCGTACAGGAGTATCGGGCAGATGATAGCCGTGTACAGTCAACGGACTATTTTTGGGGTCATACCCCATTTTAGCCCGATAGCCTTGCGACAGGTATATAGTGCTATTGTAGCCTTTTTGGCTCTTTCGTCCGTGTTAAGGGACCAGTCGAGCTTCCTGTTCAGGATTTAGCCTGATTTTTAAGGGCGAGAGGTACTCCGCAGAGCTTAGGGGGTATTATTTTGGGGATTTTGTATTTCTTCGTGAAAAGAACTAGTTTGGTCTGCGCTGGGTTTACTCCCAGTCCAGACCTGTCAGTCCAATCCGCCAGAAACCGGAGGCTTTCGTTCATCCTGTCACAAAGGGTTTGCGGGAATTTTCCCGTGAACGCCAAGGCAACATCGTCCGCGTAGGCCTAGAGCAGTTCGTTGAACACCACATTCCATAGGAGAGGGGAGAGAACTCCGCCCTGGGGTGTGCCTCTGTTGACTTGTCTGGAGATGGTTGACCCCCCCAGTGTTGCCTCCACCATTCTGCTGCGCAAGATCCGGTCAATTAGACCCAACGAGTGTTGATCAATCCCCAGCTTAGTCAGTGCCGTCGTAATTGACCCTGGGAGAATGTTGTTGAAAGCGCACTCTATATCTAGGAAGGCGACGAGTGTGAACTCCTTTTCGTAGAGCGATTTTTCTGTAATTGTGGTAGGCGAATGGAGTGCTGTCTCTGTCGATCTGCCCATCCTATACGTGTTGAGATCCAGATAAGGATGAGTGGGGAATATTAGTTCTGAGATGCAGACTGATGAGTCTCTCCAGCGTCTTGAGTAGCAACAAGGATTGCAATGCGATGGCATGGCTGCCTTGGGGATGAATACAACTTTTGAGCGGAGCCATCCATTTGGAATGATCCCTGTGTCTAGAATGATCGAAAAGATCAGTCGAAGCCAGGGCGTGGATAGCTCGGCTGCGTAGCTTACCTGTGCAGGTATGATGCCATCCACCCCTGGGGATTTATATGGTAAGGTAAGGTAAGGACAGCCTTACTCATAGCCTCCGGATACATGGCCCATAACAAGCTAGCAAAACCTGAAGCTTTCATCAAGGTGATGCAATGGGCAGAGGAGACCAAAACGACACTCATCCTTGGCTGCGATGCCAACGCCAGGCACACACTATGGGGAAGTAAGGAAACAAACGAAAGGGGTGAGTCTCTTTTCGAACATATTATCTGTCGTGACGTCACTATATGTAACAGAGGTGAAACGCCCACCTTCATTTTTCCGAGTGCGGAAGAATTTCAAGGATGGGAAGAGGTCCTAGACATAACCCTCCAAATGGAGTATAGTAACTATAAGGTAGAAAAGTGGAGGGTTTCGACAAATAACTCTTTTTCAGACCATAGATATATATTCTTTGAGATCTCGATGCAGACTAGAGACTAGAGGTTGGACGATACATCGATGTATCGATGTTCGACAAAAAAAACTCAACATCGATACATAAATTTCAACATCGATGTTTTTTCTTCAACATCGATACATCGACAATACATTTTACCTAATGTCAAATTTTCACAATCAGAAAAAGCAGAAAAAGGGTAAGAAATATCAACCATTTCGGAGCTTATTGAAATGTTAAAGAATTTCAGTGATGCAACTCAACATATTTCCGCAGGCAAAACTGTCACAATATCATCTATAATTCCCATGATTTGCGAATTACTTGAAAAGATAAAAAAATCAAAGCGAGCCTGAAAGATTCGGAGGGAGAGAGAAGAGGACCATGAGAAGAGGACCATTCCACAAATCGCCACTTTACTGGATCCCCGATTCAATAAAGAAGGATTCTTGCACGCATTCAATGCCGACGAAGCGGCAAAAGCTTTGGAAGATGTCATTTCAGATAATTTGGCCTTGAAAGTGACACAAAAGCTCCCAACACCACCCAAACCACCAAAACGACCACGTTTCGAATAAAAAAATGTCGTTTTTGTTTGAAACTAAAAAAAAATTCGATGTATCGATGTTTTTGAACTAAAACACCGGAAACATCGATGTTGATTAACATCGAAGTTGAAAACATCGATGTTTGAAAATATCGATGTTTTCCAACCTCTACTAGAGACACGGCACCGACGCGCAACCCCCGTAACACAGACTGGAACAAATATGAAGAGATTGTACAGTCAAAGATAAAAACAGGAGGATCAAGGTCCGATCCACCCCAGAAAGAATAGACAAGGAAGTCGAGGACTTCACGAATATTCTCAACAACGCATACGAAGAGTCGAGCAGATTAACGTTCTCTAAGAAGACATACCCGCAATGGTGGAACAAAGAGCTTAGCGAGCTCAGGAAAAAGACAAGAAAAGCCCTAAATAAAGTTACTGCACCAAAAACTGTCAGCCGTATAAGAAAATACAACAAAAATACAAGAAAGCAATATACGCAGCCAAGAAAGACTCCTGGAGCAGGTATTGCGAATCGCTAGAAGGAATCAAAGACACGGCTAGGTTGAGAAAAATTCTAGCCAAGGGGCATACAAGCCCCACTCTTATCAACAGGCCTGACGGTACAGGAAGTACGTCAGCAGAAGAGACACTGGAGATCCTGCTGGACACACACTTCCCAGGTAACCAGAAAGAAGAAACGGGTACAGTGGAAAGCTAAGAGTCGAAGACATCGTCACCATGGAAAAAATCCAACGGGCGGTATACTCTTTCGACAAGTACAAAAGTCCGGGACCGGACGGAATCATACCAGCAATGCTGCCGGCAACAAAATCATGCACAAGAAGATGGCTGCAAGCAATCTTCCAAGCATGCATTAAAACAGCACCCATACCACTTCCGTGGAAGGAAGCAAGAGTAGTCTTAATACCAAAACCAGGAAGAAGAGGACACATCCAAGCCAAGGATTACAGGCCGATTAGCCTGACCTCATTCCTCATGAAAACAATGGAACGGATACTAGATATTCATATCAGAGAAAGAACGGAGAAAAACCTTTCCGAAGCACAGCATGCATACAGGAAAGGTAGATCCAAGGAAACAGTACTACACGAAGTAGTGGGATACATAGAAAAGGCACTGGTCTACAAAAACTTCACATTGACCACCTTCTTAGACATAGAAGGCGCCTTCAATAACGTAAACGCAGATTCCATCCTGAGCTCCCTCAACAGGCATTAGCAGGCATCAGAAAATGGATTGGCGCAATGCTAACGAGCAGAAGGATAACAGCTGAAAAAACTCAACCAATGGGCAAAAGCCTGTGGGTTGGGCATAAGCCCAAGCAAAACGGAACTTATGCTCTTTACAAAGAGAACAAAGATCCCCAGATTCAGTAAACCGAAGAAAGACGGTACAGAGCTAGAGCTGTCACAACAAGCCAAGTATCTAGGAGTGATACTGGATACAAAGCTATCATGCAAACAAAACATCAACGAAATAGTAAAGAAACCAAGCATAGCATTCTACTCCTGTAGGAAGATGTTCGGGAAAAACTGCGGCATCAACCCCAAGACTATAACATGGCTCTACACAGCGGTTGTAAGACCCATACTCACATACGGAGCACTAGTATGGTGGCCAGCACTAACTGGGGCATACAACATCCAGAAACTTACAAGGATACAGGGATCGGCATGCGCAGGTGCAACGGGAGCACTTAGATCGTGCCCCGTAGCAGCGCTGAATGCCATTCTAAACATACTACCGATAGTCCATTTCATAAGGAACACAGCAGCCCAAAGCGCGGTACGACTGAAGGCAAGCCAGAGATGGAAGAACTACCACACCGGGCACTGTAAGATCCTGAACGAAATAAACGATCGGCTAACAGTAAATACCGTCTACATGACAACCGAGATGCGGTTCGGCAATGCATATACTACAAAATACCCAACAAGAGAAGAGTGGAGAAGAGGGAGTGTAACCGAGCCAGATGAGGTATCACTCTAGTGTAACCGAGCCAGATGAGGTATCACTCTACACCGATGGCTCAAAGATGAGCGGCGGGGTAGGGGCCGGAATCTATGCCGAAACCTGGGGGATAGAAGAGTCCTTCCACCTCCCAGGGTCAGTAACAGTGTTCCAGGCGGAGGTCCTTGGGATTTTGAAAGCAGCTGAACTTTCATTGGGCCGAGACCTCCAGAATACCAAGGTAAGGATATACTCAGATAGCCAAGCGGCCATCAAATCTCTCGCAACAGCAAGGACTTCATCTACACTAGTCTCCAAATGTAAGGAGGCACTAAACAGACTCCCGGAACACAACAGGGTGCAGATAGCCTGGGTACCCGGGTAATGACATCCCCGGCAACGAAAAAGCGGACGAACTGGCCAGAAAAGGTCGCAGTAACAACAGATATTCAAGTATCTTTGAACACGGTTCAGGCCAAGATCCACGACCACTTCAAAGAACTAGCCAGCAAAGAATGGTCGATGAACACAGGAGATCGAAACTGCTGGCTTGAATACAATGGAGATGGACTGCAGAGCTGACCTCCAAGAGTAAAACGGACATCAGAAGGGTAACGGCAGCCATCACGGGCCACTGGCCAATAGGCACGCATGCCTGTTAGATGGGCCTACCCTATAACCCACACTGCAGAAGCTGCAAGGAACCAAACGAGCAGGAGACACCGCAGCATCTACTGTGTCTTTGCACGGCTTTCAACCAGCTTAGAGCACGTCACGTCGGAGTTCACCAACTCGGGTCACTAGGGGAAGTGGGGAGGCAGTCAGTGAGTGCCGTCCTAGCTTACCTAAATGACACGGGCTGGTACTGAAGGGCGGCGCAGACTACACCCAAACGGAGCATAGCTCTAATTGGAGGTTACAAACAGTAACCTCAACACTGATACCTACCATACAATGCGACAAGATAAGGAGTGCCTGTTTGAGAGAGCGGAATCGCTTGCTCCGGCTATGGTTTACATTACGTGGAATCTCCCACTTTGCATATTCGTGTTTCTTCGAAAAGTACTGAGTATGTGAATATGTCACTATATATATATATATGATATATATACATATAAAAAAATATTTTTTTTTTTTTTTTATGCTTTGCTTTTATTTATTGAATCTTCTCATTTACGAGACTAACAATAAGTGTATCAAATCTTATACTATAACCTAGCTAGGAGTCATGTAGACTGAGACAGTGGCCCTGTCAAGTTATGGCTGGGTTGGAAGGTCTGTACGTTGCAGGCGGGTTTGGCTGGAGACCCGAGTCAAGACCCTTGCTAGAGGATTTGGGTGGACAGAGAGTTTTTCATTGTAGGACGCTTTTTGCTTGTCTATTTCATCTTTTACTGCGAGAATGCCGAGTTCCCTGTGGATGTTTTGATTACGAATATACCATGGTGCCCCAGTGATAGTTCGCAGGATCTTTGATTGGGCTCGCTGTATGATGTCTATGTTGGTTCTGCTCGCGTTCCCCCACAGTTGGGAGCCATACGTCCAGATTGGCTTAAGAGTGGAGTTGTAGAGCAGGACCTTGTAGTCCAGACACAAGGGCGATCGTGAGTTTATAATCCAGTGGAGGCTGCTGGCTTTCAGTTTTAGGTGCAGTTTCTTGCATTCGATATGTCTACGCCATGTTAGACGTCTGTCGAGGTGGATGCCAAGATACGTTACTTCATTAACTTGGGAGATCTGCGTGCTATTCATACAGAGCGGAGGGCAAGTTTGTCTGTTAAGGGTAAACGTTATGTGTTTACACTTTTGTTCCTTTATTTTAATACGCCAGTCAGATAGCCACTTCTCGACTACCACGAGGTGGTTGACGAGTTGGGTTGTTGCACGGACTGGGCATCTGGAGCGGCTAAGGATCGCAGTGTCGTCGGCGAAGGTGGATGTTGTTAGTCGGTCCCTCGTGGGAATATTTGCTGTGTAAAGGACGAATAAAGTTGGCCCAAGTGCGCTACCTTGTGGGACCCCAGCTTCGATAGTGTAGCTGTCGGAAATTGTTGTGTTACATCTTACTGCGAAGGCTCTATTGTAGAGGTAGGATTCAAGGAGTTTATGAGTGTACCCGGGCAAGTGTGTTTTAATTTTATGCATGAGACCTTTGAGCCAGACGCGGTCGAATGCTTGAGATACGTCGAGGAATATCGCGCTGCAATATTCCCTATGTTCGAAGGCTGTGCCAATTTCTGATGTTATTCTGTTTACTTGCTCTATAGTTCCGTGTTTTTCTCTGAAGCCAAATTGATGGGCTGGGATAATGTTGTGGGCTCCCATATATGGTATTATGCGCGTTAGAAGGCATTTTTCGAATAATTTGGACAGGCATGATAATAAACTTATTGGTCTGTAAGATGACGGAATCGTGTGATCTTTTCCGGGCTTCGGTATCATTATAATAATTGATTTTTTCCATTTCCTTGGATAGTAGCCGAGACTTATGATTCCATTGAAGAGTTTAAAGATGACCTCAATAGCACAGTACGGAAGTTCCATTAACATTTTTGTAGTTATTAGGTCACCGCCTGGAGCCTTTTTTGGTTTTAGCTCCCTGATGACTTTTCGTTCGGCTGAAATGTAGTTGGCGTGGATTCAGTTTCGAGGTGGATTTGCGGAGGAACATAATCATTAGCTGCGGGGTTCGGCTGGAAGACGCCTCTGAGATGTAAGGCAATGATTCGGCTCTATCTTTGTCACTGCGGGCCCAGCACCCTGAAGAATTCCTTTTAGGGGTGACGGTTTGAATTGGAGAGCTTAGATTTGGGTGAGCCCTCCACAAGGGATGCTTTGTACTAGTTGGCGAGAGTTTTCCAATATATTCAAGTTGTTAATTTTCAGCTTCTTGCTTCAGGGCGCGGTTTAGATTGCGGGTGGCTTCAGTAAGACGTTGCTTTGAGCATGGCGATCTGCTGGTTTGCCACGCTCGTCGCAGACGCCTCTTTTCCTGAACCAGCTGTTCGATTTGCCGGTTGGTTTTGAACTTCTTAAATTCCCCATCTTTCCGTATAGGGGTTGAGATCCTGGCTGCTGTGACGAGTACCTATTCCAGGGCGGAGAAGGAGCAGTTCGATATTTAGTTGGGGAGTTAGCTCAATGTGGGAACTCACATACTTTCTGTATTTCATCCAGTTAGTGTTGTGCGACGTCAGCCTGTAGGGGTGGTCCACAATTTCTGGGCTTTGAAGAAGGCTTATCAACAAAGGCGAGTGGTCAGATGAGAGATCCGGTAGTGTTATGGCGCTTATTAGATTGCGTGGGATGTTTTTTGTCACAGCGAAATCAATTAGATCTGGGACTTTTTTTGGGTCTGCAGGCCAATATGTGGGGCTACCAGGAGAAACGTAGTCCAGTTTATTGCTCACCTTTATAAGTGCATTATACAGTTGCCTTCCCTTGGGAGTCACAAGGCGTGATCCCCAGTGCGTGTGTTTGGCGTTGTAGTCTCCTGCGGCTATAAAGCGATCCCCCAGAGTGTTGTAGAAGTCCATGAATTGACCTTCAGAGACAGTAAATCGAGGTGGGCAGTAGACAGCGGCAATACAAAGGTTGCCGTTTCCTGAATGCACTTTTATGAACGTGGCTTGCAGGTAATTTGTTGCAAACCGTTGATGAAAGTGGTGTTTGATGCGTTCTCTGATTAAGATGCCCGTTCCGCCGTGGGCCTTGCCATCCGGATGATCTGTGCGGTAAAAGGTATAACCTCTTATATAGAAGTTATATCTCCCTGTGAGATGCGTTTCCACCAGCAGCATGGCGTCGATGTGATTTACGTTTAGGAATTGAGTTATTTCAAGTTTATGCCGTGAAATGCCGTTGGCATTCCACATGAATATACGTAGGTTAGTCATTTATTATTTGGACTGTTGTGCTACAAGCAACTGAATTACCATGTTCTGGTTCTGAACAAGGGTTTGCATGGTTGTTTTCATGAATGACATAAGTTCCATCATACTTTGTTGCATGGTGAACATCATAGATTCCAATTTGCTTTGCGGCTGCCCTGAAACCTGCTGAGCATTTTCTGAGTGAGGCTGGGGTGGATTTTCCATGCCAGTTCTTAGTGCTTCGGCGTAGGAGATTCCCTTGGTTGTATTTAGCTGCCCAAATGATGATCTGGCTGCCTTGGCGAAAAATACGTCTGGCGTACTTTTTGAGTTGTAATACACATTTTGTGTATGTTGTTGGTGCGTAGCTGTCGCTCGTCGCATGCGACTCTTCAGCTCCTTGTAGACCGCACAGCCTCTGTAGTTTGCCGTATGGTTTCCTCCACAGTTGCCACATTTTTTCATTTGGGGGTCTTCTTTGTTTGCGGGGCAGTTTACGGAGTTGTGGAAGTCTCCGCAGACTACGCAGACCGTCCGAAGTGTGCAGTATGTCTTGGTGTGTCCATACTCTTGGCAGTTTGTGCATTGAACAGGACCGTTGTGTTTGTGGGGTTCTTCCACGGTGATTCTTCGATGCAGTAAGAGCTGCAGCTTGTAGATCGGCTACACTTCGTTTTTCTTTAAGGCTTTGCTATCTGGTTCGAGCTCGACCTTGAAAAGTGGTTGCGGTTTTTTGTTTCTGTTAACAATATTGCTAACATTTTTGGCACAGAAGCCCCTGGCCTTAAGGGCTTCTTGAATTTCAGACCTCTTAGCACAACTTGCAGTCCCTTGCTGCTTTTTAGTTGATATGTGTAAAAGTTCTTTTTTGTGTCTTCCAGGTACTTAGACACAGCTCGGAAGTGTTCTTCGGACTTCGTTTGAACCTTTGTTTCGTGTATGTTCCCTTTAATAAGCGGAACAACATGGAAATTCTCGTTCCCGACCAGCGCAACAATTTTGTTGACCAGGGCGCTTGAACTTTTTTCCCTTATGTAAATAGGTGGGGGCTTAGGTTTCCTTTGGGTCTCCTGCCCCAACTCTGGTTGGTTGTTGTCCGCATCTGCTAAGATGGAGAAACGGTTTTCATTGGAGCTTCTCGTTTGGTCGGTGCTTTTGTTGGTTCGGTTGATCTTTGGTTTGTTACCAACCGTGTTGAGTGGACTAAGCTTGCGCTTAATCTGGATGTAACGGTCCATACCGGTCTGTATAGCCGGGACCGCTTGTTGCTTATCGAATCTAACTGTTTTTGTTGCCATTATATTTTGTTGTGGAGCCGTTGGGACCGAACTCGCAATATTGGTAGTTGGTTTAATTATTGGTGGTGATTTTGCTGCGACTGCAGAAATTGTAGCACTGCTTGTTGTTGGAGCTTCATTCAGCGAAGCCGGCGGTGGTGGGGTTTGGCATTGGTAACTCCAAGATGCGGGAGTTGAGGTGAGCAGAGAGGGTGAGCAAGAGCTGGCTCTCTTGCTGTCGACGGTCAGTAGAGTCGAGTTGCTCTTTGTCGACTTCTGATTTTGATCTATATCGCGAGTTGAGAAATAAGAGTAGCAAGCATTTCTTGGGTTGACGGAGCTTCGACGCTCATTCTTTTGATCGCTGCTCATTTTTCGAGCTTGTTATGCGTGGCACTTATTTGTTTAAATTAAATAAGCACTTGTATTAATCATAACACTAGTTATGATTATATTTTTCTTTGTTTTTTTAATTGTTAGCGTCTTTTCGCACTGTTTGGACTGCTCCAGTATAATATTCTTTAAGTTTCCACTATTTCATCCACTATTTTAAATTGTTTTCCCGGAGCTCGCGCGAGACCACGTCCGCTCTATGCGGGAGTAGCCTTGAAGTATAAGTAGCCTTGAAAAATGATCGTTTATTTGGAACCAGAGTGGGTCTAAACATCTCCACCATCTCGTGCGTATTCAGATACATTTTTATGGTTTGCCCTTAATTCCTCGAATTTATTTTGAACTTGTGACTTTGTCATGAACCCATTTCAATAATCGGTCACCAAGCATGCAATTGGACCTCAGCTCACCAAGGGACTTAATTAAGAAAACGCCCTTTCCATATTTACCCTCAATTACTTTTAGTTAAGTTATAGTTCAAGAGCCAAGTTATGATAAACAGTTGGCGAAATAAATTAATAAAAATATAATTATATAAAAATATTAAATAGTTTGTATTGGTATGTATATGAATTATTACGTTTATAAATGTATAGTTATAATTACCCAGAGTTCTTCCTCCCTTGAAAAAAATTTCTTTAAATTTGGGGATATATCGCAGCCAAGAAGACGAATGACCTTAATGTCTTTTAAGGCAGTTTTGAGTCGATCAGAAAAGTTGACCTTAAGTTCATTAGCATCATTTTTTTCAAGCAGCGTTAAAACACTGTCCATCTGAACACCGTGCCAGCATTCTCCAGTCCATTTGTCTAGAATAATCTTGGTGAAATCGTCGATTTCTTGAACCAATACATTAAAAATGTCTAGGATATTGGCTCCGCGTTCATTGTCAAATAACCTGAAAATAAAAAATGTTGTTAATTTTATTTATACTTCTTAAACATCTTATTTTTGTATGTATTAATTCTTTTAATAATTTAGTTACAACATATTATTTTTAAAAGTATGCAAAATTATAAGAATAATAATTCTTACGTATGGATAGATAGAGATAAAAAGAGTAGTAAATTATATTTAAGATTTCTTCTTTTCCAAGGTATCAAACCATAGTCATACATATATACCATGGTCACCATACATAAATATTACACAGCCTTCTTACCTAAAATAATGATTATATGCGGAATACCTCTCATGCCACTTAATCCACTTAATCGTCGACAGAATCGTATATCACAGCAGTTAAATCGATTTACCATGGGCCGTTTTTGTTCTACGTTTACTCTTACTCACAATTCGCCTTACGGCGCATACAGTAAAAGCTTTTGCTGCTTTAGAGCGTAGAATTGAGGAAGACCCGAATGAGTCCATTTTGATCAGTGTCCATTCAAGATTTTGCGGAAGGATCTTGGCTTGCGTGCTTACAATATCCAACTCGTGTAAGAATTGAAGGCAAACGATCATAAAAAACGATAATGGCCAGAACGTTAGAGTCAATTGTGATCGGTATAGAGCCATGATTATTAACTTGTTCATTCCTGAATTAAACAACCATGATGTCAAGGAGTTCTAACAACACGTTAAACAGCTTGTGCCACAACTGATTTATTAAAAAGACACGTTTGGCGACTACCTTATTTCACGTTTTGACCTGTGAATTGGCTTCCAAGATTTTATGATTTAACACCGGTATACTACTTTATGTGGGGCTATGTATATTCATTGGTCTATTCGGATAAGCCACAAACGCTTAACCATTTAAAAGACAAAATTCGCCGTGCTATTGCCGATGTACGGCAAGGAGCATTACACGTCCAGATTGAACTACATCCGAGCCAGCCGTGGCGGTCATACGCCAGAAATTTTGTTTAAAATGTCATGCCACAAGATTACACAGGCCGACAAAATTTTGACCCAGAAACCAGTATATACTTTTCCGAAGGTTTTCGGTGCGCTGAATCCGAATCCGAGGTCGAAATTTCCGAATTGGCTCTGGTTTCCGAGATATCCTAACCTAAAAGTTCAAAAACAGCGCTTTTTTGCCTATATTTGAGGTTATGTAGCTTCGAATTAGTTTCTTTACTGAAAATACTAAAAAAAACATCTTAAAGTATAATCCTTGCCCTTTCAAATGCTGTTGAGTTTGATTAAATATCTCTTTTTTTCCCAACAAAGAGTTGAGTAAGAAGCGTGGATGGATCGTAAATTTAACTTTTGTAAGTTAATGTCTTCTGTGTTCTCGGTGAAGTTTATATTCCTTATAATTGGGATATGGGCGTCTAACTTCTCCTCGTATGATGCTAGTTCCTTGTCATAAGGAATTTGGTTTATCAATACTTTGCAGTTTTCGAACGTTACTAGAGCGGACCCCTTAACGACGCTCATCCTCGGGTGCGATGCCAACGCCATGCACACACTATGGAGAAGTAAGGAAACAAACGAAAGGGAAGAGTCTCTTTTCTAACATATTATCTGTCGTGACATCACTATATGTAACAGAGGTGAAACGCCCACCTTCATTTTTCCGAGAACGGAAGAATTTCAAGGATGGGAAGAGATCCTTGACATAACCCTCCAAATGGAGTATAGTAACTATTAGGCAGAAAAGTGGAGGGTTTCGACAAATAACTCTTTTTCAGACCATAGATATATATTCTTTGAGATCTCGATGCAGACTAGAGACTAGAGGTTGGACGATACATCGATGTATCGTCGATGTATCGATGTTCGACAAAAAAAAACGATACTCAACATCGATACATCGACAATACATTTTACCTAATGTCAAATTTTCACAATCAGAAAAAGCAGAAAAAGGGTAAGAAATATCAACCATTTCGGAGCTTATTGAAATGTTAAAGCCTTTCAGTGATGCAACTCAACATATTTCCGCAGGCAAAACTGTCACAATATCATCTATAATTCCCATGATTTGCGAATTACTTGAAAAGATAAAAAAATCAAAGCGAGCTCGAAAATCGTCACAGAAGCTTTAAGCGTTATTAAAAAAAGGTTGCCTGAAAGATTCGGAGGGAGAGAGAAGAGGACCATGAGAAGAGGACCATTCCACAAATCGCCACTTTACTGGATCCCCGATTCAATAAAGAAGGATTCTTGCACGCATTCAATGCCGACGAAGCGGCAAAAGCTTTGGAAGATGTCATTTCAGATAATTTGGCCTTGAAAGTGACACAAAAGCTCCCAACACCACCCAAACCACCAAAACGACCACGTTTCGAATAAAAAAATGTCGTTTTTGTTTGAAACTAAAAAAAAATTCGATGTATCGATGTTTTTGAACTAAAACACCGGAAACATCGATGTTGATTAACATCGAAGTTGAAAACATCGATGTTTGAAAATATCGATGTTTCCAACCTCTACTAGAGACACGGCACCGACGCGCAACCCCGTAACACAGACTGGAACAAATATGAAGAGATTGTACAGTCAAAGATAAAAAACAGGGAGGATCAAGGTCCGATCCACCCCAGAAAGAATAGACAAGGAAGTCGAGGACTTCACGAATATTCTCAACAACGCATACGAAGAGTCGAGCAGATTAACGTTCTCTAAGAAGACATACCCGCAATGGTGGAACAAAGAGCTTAGCGAGCTCAGGAAAAAGACAAGAAAAGCCCTAAATAAAGTTACTGCACCAAAAACTGTCAGCCGTATAAGAAAATACAAAAAAAAACATAAGAAAGAAATATACGCAGCCAAGAAAGACTCCTGGAGCAGGTATTGCGAATCGCTAGAAGGAATCAAAGACACGGCTAGGTTGAGAAAAATTCTAGCCAAGGGGCATACAAGCCCCACTCTTATCAACAGGCCTGACGGTACAGGAAGTACGTCAGCAGAAGAGACACTGGAGATCCTGCTGGACACACACTTCCCAGGTACCCAGAAAGAAGAAACGGGTACAGTGGAAAGCTTAGAGTCGAAGACATCGTCACCATGGAAAGAATCCAATGGGCGGTAGACTCTTTCGACAAGTACAAAAGTCCGGGACCGGTCGGAATCATACCAGCAATGTTGCAGGCAACAAAATCATTCACAGGGAGATGGCTGCAAGCAGTCTTCCAAGCATGCATTAAAACAGCACACATACCACTTCCGTGGAAGGAAGCAAGAGTAGTCTTAATACCAAAACCAGGAAGAAGAGGACACATCCAAGCCAAGGATTACAGGCCGATTAGCCTGACCTCATTCTTCATGAAAACAATGGAACGGATACTAGATATTCATATCAGAGAAAGAACGGAGAAAAACCTTTCCGAAGCACAGCATGCATACAGGAAAGGTAGATCCAAGGAAACAGTACTACACGAAGTAGTGGGATACATAGAAAAGGCATTGGTCTACAAAAACTATACAGTGGACACCTTCTTAGACATAGAAGGCGCCTTCAATAACGTAAACGCAGATTCCATCCTGAGCTCCCTCAACAAGATTCGAGTTGAAGCAGGCATCAGCAAATCGATCGGTGCAATGCTAACGAGCAGAAGGATAACAGCCGAACTGAGTGGCACTCATCACACGAGATACGTGAAGATGGAGCAGTTCTGTCTCCACTGTTGTGGCTGATTAACATGAATGACATATTGAGAGAACTGAAAAAACTCAACCAATGGGCAAAAGCCTGAACAAGCAAAACGGAACTTATGCTCTTTACAAAGAGAACAAAGATCCCCAGATTCAGTAAACCGAAGATAGACGGTACAGAGCTAGAGCTGTCACAACAAGCCAAGCAAGCCAAAAATGAAAGAGTAAAGAAAGCAAGCATAGCATTCTACTCCTGCAGGAAGATGTCCGGGAAAAACTGCGGCATCAACCCCAAGACAATAATATGGCTCAACACAGCGGTTGTAAGACCCATAATAATAATAATAGTTACAAGAGGTTATTGCACTGCGACCACTAGGGTCTATTGTGCCCTTGTAAGACCAATACTCACATACTCTCAAAAGTATGGTGGCCAGCACTAACAACATCCAGAAATTTACTAGGATACAGAGATCGGCATGCGCAGGTGCAACGGGAGCACTTAGATCGTGCGCAGCAGCGCTGAATGCCATCCTAAACATATTTACGATAGAACATTTCATAAGGAACACAGCAGCCCAGCCAGAGCTGGAAGAACTACCACACAGGGCACTGTAAGATCCTGAACGAAATAAACGATCGGCTAACAGTAAACACTGATTACATGACAACCGAGATGCGGTTCGGAAATGCACAAAATACCCAACACGAGAAGAGTGGAGAAGAGGGAGTGTAACCGAGCTAGATGAGGTATCACTCTACACCGATGGCTCAAAGATGAGCGGCGGGGTAGCGGCCGGAATCTTTGCCGAAACCTGGGGGATAGAAGAGTCCTTCCTTTTTCCAGGGTCAGCAACAGTGTTCCAGGCGGAGGTCCTTGGGATTTTTAAAGAAGCTGAACTTTCATTGTGCCGAGACCTCCAGAATACCAAGGTAAGGATATACTCAGATAGCCAAGCGGCCATCAAATCTCTCGCAACAGCAAGGACTTCTTCTACACTAGTCGCCAAATATAAGGAGGCACTAAACAGACTCGCGGAACACAACAGGGTGCAGATAGCCTGGCTACTCGGGCACAATGACATCCCCGGCAACGAAAAAGCGGACGAACTGGCCAGAAAAGGGTCAGAAGAAACAACAGTAACAACAGATATTCAAGTATCTCTGAACACGGTTCAGGCCGAAATTCACGACCACTTCAAAGTACTAGCCAGCAAGGAATGGTCGATGAAGGCGGAACGCAGGAGATCAAAACTGTGGTGGCCTGAATACAATAGGAGACGGACTTCAGAGCTGATCTCCAAGAGTTAAACGGACATCAGAAGGGTAACGGCAGCCATCACGGGCCACTGCCCAATAGGCACGCATGCCTGTGAGATGGGCCTACCCTATAACCCACACTGCAGAAACTGAAAGGAATCAAACGAGCAGGAGGTACCGGAGCATCTACTGTGTCACTGCCCGGCTTTCAACCAGCTTAGAGCGCGTCACTTCGGAGTCCACCAACTCGGGTCACTAGGGGAAATGGGGAGGCAGTCAGTGAGTGCCGTCCTAGCTTACCTGAATGACACGGGCTGGTACTGAAGGGAGGCGCAGACTACAACCAGACGAGGGTGTGGTTCAAAACGGAGCTAAGCTCTCATTGGAGGTTACAAATAGTAACCTCACCACTTATACCTACCTATCTACCATATTTGGCTTCATATTTTCCTACTTTATGCTGCAGTCCCCGCAAGTGACAGAGGCGGAGGAAACTCAGCGCGCTTACGTTTGGTGGTCTCAGGGCGACGTTGGGACGTAGTTCTTATCTTCCATCTTAGCAGCAGCAGGAACCACAGAATTTGTCTTGAAATTTTCACGACTTGCCGGTTTTAGATCTCGTAACTTATTCCTCCTTTCCTGACCTACATTTTCCATAAATCGCCGGCGCTGACGCCGACATCACGGCCGATCTTCCGTTCTCCCTCTTCTACTTCACCGTCACTCGGGACGACTCTCTGGGGCTCGACTGCGCGGTTGCTTTGGCCTGTCTGGAATTGCTGGGCAGCAGCGGGGGTTCAGCTGCAGTGGCTGCAATCGGGCAGCAGCGGGGCCTCGGCTGCAGTGTTTGTAACCGCTGGTGCTCAGAGTGCTCGGCATTGGTGCTTAGAGCGGCTCTCTAGGGCTCGGCTGCATTGGCGCTCAAAGCGGATCTCCGCTGCTCGGCTGCATCTTCTGCGCGGCTATTCTGCTCGGGTCTTTGGGGGCAATAACCGGATCTCTGCGGTTCGGCTGTAGTGGCGGCGCCGGTGGGTGGCCGCTCTCTTAACTGCCGCCTACAGTGGGCCTCCTGTTTAGCTTATTTTCTACTTATTTAATACTAATATTTAAGATTAGATATAAACTTAGACCGATCCTAGCCTTCGTCGCGGGCTTCAACTGCCTATCTTGCCGGCTTTCAAACGCCTTTATGGGTCCTCACTTCTTGTAGGAAAATTTTCGGAGACAAATAGGGACTACACCCAAAGATCAAAATATGACTTTACACTGTTTGGCCAATTTTAACATACGGAGCCCTAGTATATTGGCCAGCGCTAACGGGCTTATAAACTCAAAATTAACAAGGATACAGAGAGCAGCGTGTGCTGTTGCGACGGGGGCAATGTGCTCATGCCCCGCAGCAGCACTAAATGCCATCCTGGACATAATGCCGCTAGAACTGTTCGTAAAGGATATGGCCGCGCAGAACGCAGTAAGACTGAAAGCAAGTAACTGCTGGAGGAAATACGGCGCAGGCCACGGCAAGATACTGACAAACGAAAAGATGGACTACATAACCACGGAGATAAACTTCGGAAATGGCTACTCGACCACATACCCAACAAGGGAAGATTGGAGAAGGGAGAGAGTAACCATGGCGGAGGAGGCATTCCTCTACACCGACAGCTCCAGGAGGAGCTGCGGCGTGGGAGCTGGGATCTACGCGAAGCAATGGGTGGTAGAGGAGTCCTTCACTCGCTCAGAATCAGCGACAGTTCTTCAAGCTACAGTACTAGCCATAACGGAAGCTGCCAGGCTTTCGATACGGCGGAATCTTAGCGACACCAAAGTACGGATACACTCTGATAGCAAAGCGACTATAAAATCCTTTTCGGCCGTGAGAACCAACTCACGGCTAGTGCCTTGCAGAAAGAAATGAGGTATAAGTAACCTGGGTACCGGAACATAGCGATATTCCGGTGAACGAAAAAACGGACGAATTAGCCCGAGCAGGCTCGCAATTGCAAGGCACTCCCAACAGGTCATTAGGCGATCGGAAGGAAATCTTAGACCATGCGAACACCAGAGCACTTGCTCTGTCTCTGTCCAGCCTTAAACCACGCCAGACTACGCCACTTCCGTGCCTACCACTTAGAGTCGCTAGAATGCATAGGAAAGCTGAAGGTCTCAGCAGTCATAGGCTTTCTTAGCGACTCAGCTCTAATTGGAGGTTCTTAACAGGGGCCTCACCACTGATACGTACCTTCGTCAAGGAGTTCTAAGCTAAGAAAAAGAAACGGCGGCCTGTAGGAATAAGTCTTCCCAGGCCCGACCAGACCACTGCGCCCTTTACGAGATCCGCTGCAAAAAAACTAATAAATTCCCTCTCTTTCTCCTATCGGAATGCAAGAGGCTTACGTAGTAAGCTTCCCAAATTGTATTCTGATAGTCTCTCGTTTGCATCCCAGGTTACTTTGTTTACAGAAACCTGGTTAAAGCCGGAGATTCTGAGCTCCGATGTTTTCCCAGCTGTGTTCACGATGTATCGGATGGATCGGTCTATCAGACGTGGGGATGGTGTTATAATAGCGGTTAACTCCAGTCTCGCGTAAGAAATAATAACTTTGCAACGATGTTAAATTACTCTGTGCGAAGCTATCAGTCAATGGTAGCTCAATTTTCATTACCTGTTCATTCCTCCTTTGTCGTTACTTCCTATTTATTGGAGCCATCTTTCCGCTATCCAGATGGTTTCCAACCGACTTTCGAATGAGGATTACTTAGTAGTTCATGGTGATTTTAATATCCCAGGGGCTATTTGGTTCTCAAATAATTCGACTTATATACTTTTCACCTCCACACAGCATGATTCTATTGCTGGCTCGCTCGACATTTCGCTGTCTCAAGTCAACCGTGTACGAAATTTCCTAGAGCGCTTGCTTGATCTCTGTTTTGTCTCAGATCCGGCAAGAGTCAGTTTAGCCAGGGTGGCGCCGTTGACGCTTCCCGAACTTTCGATGTGACTCTCGACATTGGGACTGACAGAATATATATCACTGTCCAGCCAAGAAAGCCCTTTGTTTTTGCAATAACTTTATATCAGGTTTTAATTTGTCCGATTTATACATGTCCACTGACATGTCAGAAGCCGTGGATATTTTGTACAGTGCCATAAATTCTTTTTTTACTGAATGTGATGCGTTATACTATCCATCAACATTGAATATGCCTCCTTGGTTTACTAAAGAGTTGAGTCATCTTAAAAACAAAAAATCGAAGCTGTATACTAATGTAGCATATCTACCCTACCAATGCATTATAACTTAGGGTATAACTTCGCGTTTATACATTGTGACATTTTGTCACAATAAATATAAATATACAAATACCAAAAAGACCACCAACAACAACATAAGCATTCCAGCACCCAAGCAATACGGTCCAACGCTTATACATAAGCCGATATTGGAGCGTGAGAATGCTGAGCATGCACTTTGCAGCTCAAGTGGTCAAGCCATACATAACATATGCATGCCTTCCGCATACACATGTATATGTATAAATGTAATTGCAAAATAAATAGATATAAGCATTGTATGTGCGGGTTAGCTGAACCCATAATCAGCTCATTCAATAATGGAACCGAGAATGAACGGATCGTTCTTCTCTAATTAAAACAAATATTTTGAAGCAGTTCTTTACTACATTTCTATATGGTGACCGTGGCAAAGGAGCCACAAAAAAACAAAATAAGAATGTGGAAAAATTCGGAGTTCTTGTGACTGTGTGGACGGACGATCAAAAATCCAGCAACCAGCGACCTATGGATGTCTACTTTGTGAAATTTCCAGCTACAGTCCAGCAAAATCCAGCAATCAGCGACTTTCCTAGCGAAGCTACTAAAGAAAATAGCCTGTGCGAGGACCAGCACCGGCGCCGCCTGAGCCCATAGGCCCAGGTCAGCAGCAGCAACAACCCGCCGCCTGCACCTTCGAGGGAACGTCAGTGTGCCAGCCCGGCGACGCCCAGCTGACGTAAGGAAGGGTTGCAGCCAAACAGCATGCCAGCCCAGCAACAGCAGTCCGGACCAGCCCAATATAACTATTTTTTTTGTTGCCCTGCGTGGCACACCAAGAATCGATGCACTGCGCTGCATATTAATTTTAAACGACACATTGTAATATTGAGCGGAATTTTTCTGCCCGATGAGCAGTAAAGCCATACGAAATAATAGGTAGGACTATTGTAATATTAAATTCCTCCCCGCCACACAGTGGTTAAATGAGAAAAAATGTATACAAAAAAAATAGGTTTTTGTGAAATGACAATAATTGTTATTATCTATATTTTTCTTCATTAAATATAACAAAAAAATCAATTTTTTACTTTTATTTTTGATTTTCGGGAAGAAAATAGAACATCTCACTTTTCTTTTAATGTTTCGTTGAATATATAAAATGGGATGGTTAAGCGATAAAAGCGAGGCAAAAGATAATACTGCCAATGTAGTTAATAATGTAAAAATAATAGATCACAGTGATGACATAAATTCACTGCGGATTATTATTGTTATTATTATTATTGATCATAACAGTAGTGTTAGTTTTGCAATTTTTGCTTACAATTTGTGTTAAGCACAACAAAATCATTAAAAAGAGATAAAGTAGAGATAGGGCAGATCAGATTAAAACAAAAAAATAAATATGAATAGGAAATTCCATTATATGGAATGGAGCGAAATAGCAAAACGAATAGACGAATTTCGCTTCAAATTTGATAAATCTTATAAATGCATAAATAAAGATGCATTTATAAAAACAGAAACTTTAAAAAACCACACAGAAATTGTAGTAAGGGAATATAATAATATATTTAACTTAGTTAACAACTATAAAAATAGGCTCACACCTGAGCACTGCAACAAATGTTTAAGGGTAATAAAATCCCTAAACACAAGATTAAATAATATTAGGGGAATAAGACATATTCCGATTAACGTGTCAGAAAGTCTAAGTCAATTGGTGGAATTCGATCCCGACCATTTCAAAGGACTAGAAGAATCTATTCAACCAAGCGACGCTGAATCCGATAGTGACATTGAAACACTAGAAGGAAGCGATCAAATTAAATATAAGCCAGAAACAATAACAATTTCCGAAATGGCACAGACAGTGACAGAATTTATCAAGCTAGCCACATCTATGATACCAGAGTTTGACGGTAGCCACGAAAATGTACAAAGTTTTTTAGATGCTCTAGGTTTATTAGACACCTTAAAAGGGACGCATGAAACGACAGCGATAAGCCTTATAAAAACTAAACTTAAAGGCCATGCAAGGAATCTCATAAGTAATGAGCAGACAATTGGTGCAATTATTGCCCAACTGTCAAGTGCAGTAAAAGGAGAACCGGTAGAAGTTATATCTGCCAAGCTTCTCAATCTGCAACAGAGAAATAAAACGGCTAACCAATACACCAAAGAGGTGGAGAAACTGACAAAGGCCCTTGAAGGCGCCTTTATCAGTGAAGGTATCAGCCAATCCCTTGCCAATAGCTAACAGCTGTAAAGGCCATGACACAAAATTGCTCCATTGATAAGGTAAAACTTATCATGGAAGCAGGCACATTCACAAACATGAATGAAGCAATTTCCAAATTTGTCAACTGTTGCACGGAGATAACAGGTCAAAGTAACACTGTACTCTATTACCGACGAGGTGCAAATAACAATAATAGAGGAGGCCGAGGTTATAATCGTGGCAGAAATAGCAACCACAACAATTACAATCGAGGCAGCAGTTACAGCAATTATAATAACTATAATTACCGTGCAGGAAGACGAGGTCAAAACCAAGGAAGAGGCCGAGGTAACTCCAACCAGGGCAACAATAACAACAATGTGAGAATGTTGCAAAATACGTCGGAAAACTCACAGGACCCTTTGGGAAGCAATCAATAAATGCAAAAGTTCATTCCATCAATTACAGTCTCAATATATTCGTAACTTTCTATAATCACTCAACTGAAAATAAACTAACATTCCTTATAGATACTGGTGCAGATATCTCACTTTTAAAAGTAAATTCTGATAACTTCAAAATCCACGATGAAAAAATAATAAACATCGACGGCATAGGCCAAGGTGTAATAAAGTCTCAAGGAACAACCACAATAGAACTTCGATCAACAAAATATATTATTCCACATGAATTTCATTTGGTAGACTCAAATTTTTCAATACCATGTGATGGAATAATAGGCATTGATTTTATAAAAAAATTCAATTGTCAGCTAGATTTTAAACCAAGTGAAGACTGGTTTATAATAAGACCCCAAAATTTAAATTATCCAATATACGTTCCGATAACATATAGCGCTGGCAATAATACAGTTCTTCTGCCAGCCAGATTACAAGTTAATCGGAAAATAGACATTAATACCGTAAATGATTACATATTTGTTTCTAATCAGGAAATACATAATGGAATTTATATTGCAAATACAATAGGAGCATCCAAACATGTATACATTCGACTTCTAAATACAACTAATTTCGATCAATTGGTCAAAGTAAACAAAATCCAATATGAAAACCTAAAAGATTATGATATTCATAACACCGATCCAGAAAATAGAATCGAACAAGTACTTTCAAAACTATAGAACAGTTTTCCAGAGCAATTTAAAAGCCAATTAACTGAATTATGCACAAAGTATAGTGCTGTGTTCGGACTGGAAACCGAACCAATACCAACAAACAATTTTTATAAGCAAACATTAAGACTTAAAGATGATGAACCCATTTATATAAAAAACTACAGAAGTCCGCATAGCCATATTGAAGAAATTCAAAAACAAGTAGGAAAATTAATTAACGACAAAATCGTAGAACCGTCTGTATCTGAGTACAACAGCCCACTCTTGTTAGTTCCGAAAAACTACTTTCTGATAAATTTCCACTCCCAAGAATTGATGACATTTTAGATAAACTTGGTCGAGCTAAATACTTTTCATGCCTCGACTTGATGTCAGGTTTTCATCAAATAGAACTCGAAGAAAACTCAAGAAATATAACATCTTTTTCGACAAGCAATGGCTCTTATCGCTTCACGCGATTACCATTTGGACTTAAAATAGCACCAAATTCATTTCAGAGAATGATGACTATATCATTCTCTGGTTTAGAACCTTCTCAGGCATTCCTTTATATGGATGACTTAATGGTGATAGGATGTTCCGAAAAACACATGATTAAAAACCTAACTGATGTTTTTAATGTATGTAGGAAATATAACCTAAAGTTGCATCCAGAAAAACGTTCATTTTTCATGCATGAAGTGACATTCCTAGGTCATAAATGCACCGACAAAGGAGTATAGCCAGATGACAAGAAATTTGACGTCATGAGAAATTATCCTGTCCCTCATGATGCGGACAGCGCAAGACGATTTGTAGCTTTCTGCAACTATTATCGTCGATTTATAAGAAACTTCGCCGATTATTCACGGCACATAACCAGATTATGTAAAATTATTTAGGGGGCTAAGGCTGGGTTGGTGAAGCGTGTGCGCCTATCGCCGCGTCGATCCTACTCAGCTAGTGGTGGTTGGCAGTCACATGCCGACTACTAAAGACCGACCATACGTGGTGAAGAACCACATCCTGCTCGAGGTGCCCCTGCTCTAGACTAAATATGGCGGATCTAGAGAAGACAACTCGAAAAAACCCGTAATCACCGGTGTTACCGTACCGTGCCCCTGTGATGAATGGCACTACGTTAGTGTGTCTTTTAACGGTGTGTGGGAGTCGAGTCAGTATGGCAACCCCAATATGAGCTATCGCAATTATTTGGCAACAAACCATCATAGCGAAGTCCAGATCCCGTCCTTGTGTATTTTCGATAAAATATCGCAAAGAATTCCTGTTTGGGATTTTGGTCAAGCTACGGTCACATTGGATCTTCATACTTCCGTTCTCTTTTCTGGAAGGCGTGATCGAGTGCAGTTTAACTTTTTGCATCGTCCCCAAATATTAATCCACGTGCATCGTGTCGATCGGAAGAGTGTTTTTCAAGGCAAATATTGCCAATTCATAGCTTAAACTGTGCTTTAAATATAAGTGGTAAGCTTTCTAGTGCGTTCGATCGCCAGTGGCTAAAATATTAAATCCCAATATAGCGTCTGCGGCCGTTCCACGTTTTCTGGAGAAAATTCCTATTGGCCGCATAGCTTAAGCGGTTTGCCTTGTTGTCGCCCCCGGCTTGAACCACGTGTAGTGGAATTTTTCTGTGCTTATTCGACTGCAGTAAGATCCATATCTGCGTGCAACTGGAGCACCCACCGCGTGCAGCGGAAAGCTGCGCTTGCCCCTTCTTGCAGCATAACAGGTGCAGACCTCGGGTCACCTCGCTTTGCTGTCTTGCTCAACCCCTTCGCCGCTACAAGCGAGAAGCGGATCGTCGTGCACCTTTTTTTTCTTCAGTTCGACGCACACACACATGTATTAATGTGCCGCTGCCGCCACACGCACACACACATGTATTAATGTGCCGCTGCCGCCACACGCACACACATAGATTTGCGTTTTTGCAACAACATCGGAGTGGGTGTGTTTTTTCATCTCACGGATAGGATCCGTGTGCCGTCTTCTTCTTCTTAAGTGCGCATATCGTGAATAAGTGTGTGCGACCCATTTGAGAAGCTACTGGTTGTGACACCGCATCCGCCGCGCACTTGAAGCAGTCCAACACTAATAATCGTGTCCAAACTTGAGTATCTTTAGGATAGTTTTGCATTTATGGTTAATTTTGCCTAAGAATATGTACTTATAAATCTTTACGATCCTAATTTAGCATGCTTTGTGGAAGATCTGAGAAATATATATATGTGATTTTCCCAACTTAAATTAATACCCACAGCTACTCATCAACAGTCATCAGGCCTGCTGACATCGTTGGAAAGTGCGTAAGTACGGCATAGCCGTAAAAATCTAGTAATACCTGAACATATATATATATAATATAAAGTCAGAGATTCCTAAATAGTGTGTTAAATAGTAACGTAAAGTAAATAGTAATATAAAGTAAATCGTAATATAAAGTAAATCGTAATATAAAGTAAAACGTAAAGTAAAACGAATAGTAATGTAAAACAAATATCAATATCTTCATTCCTATCTTAATTATCTTTATTTGCGTTTGCGGTAAAAAGGACAAAATTACTCAATAAGAAGTTTTCTAACGTAAAGATCTATATCTTTAGCTTTAAGGATAGGTTTAGAAAGTGTATCGAAATATTATCTTTATCTTTGATTATATGGTGTCAAATATGAATTAATCTGATGTCTTTTTGGGCACCAACGGGAATGTAAAGCAGCGGCTGTAAAAGGGTGGAGTCCGAATGGATTTCACAGGTAGGGTGGGTATAGAAAGAGGCCAATAAGATCTGGTCCTCGTCTTCAATAGGTACAATTCCTTGTCTGATTCTTAACCGTTTGGTTTTCGTATTGCAGCTACCGTATCTCTGTCTACAGTATTGTATCTGTGACACTCTTGTTCATCTTAACACAAAACCCACGCCCATTTTCCCTGAGCATGCCGGTCAAAAAAGTAGACAGAGTGTGTTGAGGTGGACAACGCTCATTGAGTGTGTTCGTTACAGTTACAATTGGCGCCCATCTTTAAGGCCAGCCCGATGCCTGATTAGCCATCTGTCGTTTGACAGCCGAGCTTCCCGTTAATAAACAATCCATCCACTTTTAGTTTCAGTCAGGTGTTTCAAAATCCATCCTGGAATTTATGGTCTCTGGAGAGGTTCGGAGCCATACCGGAGGATTTGTCATGCTGTTATATGTTTTTTCTATCAGTTCGGTAATAATCGAACATTATAGTTAAAAAACATTCCAATTTGAGTAATTGATTCTTAGGATTTATATTTCTGATTTAAAGTCGGTTCTATACCAGGATTTCAGTATTCAAACATTACCTTCTTATCATTTAGAATTGAGATTTCTCTAGCTGGATAGATTCGGCTAGTTACTCTTCTAATTGGTAAGACTTCATAAATAAATGGATGACATTTATTTTACAACTCTGTATTCACTTAGCGTATATGTACCGTACCTATTGATCTATACAACCTACTGCTTTACTACCCTGGGTAACCCCGTATTTACCGTTTCTTGCCTACCTTTGATCGTTGGATCTCACCGTTTCTCTTACCTTTGATCGTTGGATCTCACCGTTTCTCTTACCTTTGATCGTTGGATCTCACCGTTTCTCTTAACTTTGATCGTTTGATCTTATCGCTTATCTTTCTTGTTCTAAATACGAACGATTGTCTTTATATAATACACACTAGTGTGTATTTTTAAACACCAAAAATGATGATGCGTAGTAATGAAAATTTGGTTGACTTAGATACTGATGTATCGGTGATATGCACCATCTGCAACGGGCCAGTATGCAATCTGGATTTGGTCGAAACCCGTTGTAAACATTCTTTTCATAAGATAAGAAATAAGATAAATAAGATAAGAAATTCGTAGGGGGGATAACTCAGATTCCAGAGTTATTACAGAAGACCGTGTTGAACAAATAATACAGAGTTCAATGCAGTCATTTCAGGCAAGCATGCTACAATCAGTGACAGAACAAATTACTATGGCATTCACTCAATTGAATAGGTCCACATTTGCAAATAATGGACAGAGTGAGCTGCAGCAAGACATACTAACTAATTTCGATCGAAACGGTCCCGAGATAAACTCAGAACGAAATAACAGTCAACGTGTTAGGACTTCTCCAGACTTTTGAAGCGATCGAAGTGATCTTTCTTTGGATAGACCTGATAGGATTTCCAATATAATATCTAATTGGCGTATTAAATTCAGCGGGTCAGCCAATGACATTGCTATTGAGGATTTTATTTATCGCGTAAATTGTCTCACTTCGCAATGCCTAAACGGAAACTTCGAACTACTTTCCCAGTTCGCTAATTTATTGTTTGCAGGACCGGCCCTGGCATTTTATTGGCATGTTCATAGATCTTCCGATAACATGAATTGGAATACGTTATGCATTCGTGAAGTGGCGCTTGTCACGGGTTAAGAACTTGACTATAGTAGTGTCATCTACCCACTAACCTATATCTACCAATGCAGTAGATATCGAAATTGCAAGCCTACACTGGAATAAACCAGAAAACGCAATCTGGGCATACTAGTGAACGCCATGGCGGCCGTTCCTTTTCCGTTTTAGCAGTGGAGTTAATCAGACGTACCAAGTCTAATTATCCGCCGTATGGCCATCCAAACCACATGCACGCTTCTTGCTAACCTCTTTGGTTTTGTTCCTGTATTGTGCACTAAATCGTGCACAAGCCCAGTTTAGTAATCCCAATCACTTCACTTAAATTTGGGTCAGTTATTTCGGTGCCAGAGCAAAGGTAACTATCTATTCGACCTGGTTCACTTCAGAATCTAATTGAAACTTAATAATTTCATAAAGGTTCTGGCACCTTGTGCTACGCACAATCAACGACCGGCTCCAAAGCCGAACCGCCAGAGCAGCGCGCCCATAGTTCGGCCAACAGAGCAACCGATTTTACATCGATCAGCAGAACACGGCTGGCTGCCGAAGACATCGGATGACCTGTATCAAGTGTTGTGGAAAATAAGCTACACTTAGCCAAAAAAGTAGTGAAAAACAAAAGAAAAACATGCCGTGAGAAAAACCAAAACCCATTCCCATTAAGTTCCTTATCAGTAGTTTTTGTGGTTAGACCACGAGGTGGCTACACTGTGAGAAGAAGTATGGGTTACCCCACACTCCACAAAAACATGTGCTAAAACACTAATAAAAAAAACGAAATAATAAACGAAATAATAAAATAATTTTAATAAATAATAAATATTAATATATAAAAATAATTTGTGAGGTAATACATAAACACAAAGAAAAAGAAAAACCAGATGCAAGTTAAGATAAATTTTGTTTTCTGTGCATTATGCAATGTAAAAGATTATCAACAGCCAACGTTACATGTACAGAAAACGACAAGAATAAAACCAATTTAAGAAGTTACGCAAACTACTGGTTTGCCATGCCCTAAATAAAAATATATTTTTAATATTAAATAAAAATTAAACGAATAGGAAAGGTTAAGCGAGTGAAAGTCAGTGGTTAAGAGAATTGGCTATGCCAGTTAAGAAAAAAAAAATAATAATAATAATGAAAATAAAACAAATAGTAATACAAAACTAATCAAAATTAAAACCATACATAAAAAAGACAATAAAACTCTAGCCACTCATCCAACGCAATACTTCAATAACATGATATAAAATTTTGCGCAAAACATTTATCAATTCCTAAACATAAAACCATAAGAATTTCGCCGGAGAAAGTACTTTCGCCGTGGGAGAAAACAGCATGTAAGTGATATCCTAAAATTGGTCTATCTTGTTTTGCAGGAATATATTGTGTACACAAAGTATTGCAGTTGTTTTTTTTGTTGTGGTTTTTGGGCTCTTCAAGCCTTCTTAATAATTCGTTATCTATAATCTATTCTCTTTTGATCGTCTAATTCGTTGCGATAACAAAACCCAGGCCTGACTTACAACAACCTCTTATTCTATGGTACAGTGAAGGCCCAGAATATAATCCTACTTACAATTAAAAAAAAAAAAAAAAAAAAAAAAATTAATGAATAATACTAATAGTAAATAAATTTTTTTTGCTACCGTAGTAAATTGTAAAATAATCTAATTTTTATTATTGCACTTATTACTTTGATATTATATTAATACCTATGCGAATGGTATAGGTCGTTGTTGATCATATTTTCTTTTCAGCCACTGTATTTTCACTCATATATATATAACGTCTATTACGATGAATGAATAACTTTGGAATTATTTCTTTTGCATGAATAAATAGGATATAATAAAAATATATATAAAATGAGGATAAAATAATAACATAATTTAAGAATAATTAAAAGAACAAAATAAGATTAGGATGAACAAATAATTTCTGGGAGTTTAATTCTTTTGGCTTGTCTATTAATAGTTTCCTATCATCTAATTAGAATTTATGTTAAAAGTTGAGTTAAGTAGGAACAACAAATGAACTGTTTTGTTTTAATTATATTTAATGAATAAATTTATAATGAAGTGCGAATAGAAGTTATTGATCTGGGATTATGAACAGCGGATTTGATGCAGTGACATGAATTATTAGTGGGCCAATGGGATCGCCAATAAATATGGTTTTGCTCCTGGCGATCATGGAAGGGTGGGGCAGCAGCCACTCCAGAACTTGGAGTGCGCCTTAAGATCCACTATAAAATTTTGTTTTAGATTCCCTTTCTTTTAAATTATATTTTTTTTCTTTCCGGCTTATCTTTTTCTGTTCCTTCAAGATTATTTGTTGGCTATTCGCACGCGATTTTGTTTTATTTGTTTTAATTTTCAAGAGCACTTAGTATGGCAGTATTTAAATTCTATCCCAGCCCATTGCCGACAACCTAGAGCCGGAACCAGCGCGTGCCTCTGCTACCACTACTACAATCCCATCTGCTCGTAATCGAACTAATCTTCGTTATATGCTACAT